>JABFOX010001525.1:0-12816 GCA_022817665.1 Axea sp. ZL-2020
TAATTTTTATATGAATGTATGTAAAACTTGTATTAATTTTCAGTAGAAACGACAAAGTCTATTTTAGATATGTTTTTGTTGTTTAATATCAATGATTAACTAAAGCTGTTTAAAAATGATATATTAGTAGAAATTAATGAATTATAAATTGCAGCTTCCTTTGAAATTAAAAAAAGTACACGTATATTTTATGTATGAAGTAAAATAATTGTAGGTCAAGTATAAATAATCTTTTCTATATTTTTTATTAACGTGGGATATTAACAAAATGAACTTTGTAAGTCTCACGTTTTCTTAACATTCTTTAAAATAATAGAACAAGATATAAAAAGTTGTGTTTAAAAATATAATTTTACAATACTGATATGCACGAGAATAAATTAACGCATGATCGTATCAAATTAGTATTTTTTAATAGCAAAAAATGAACTCCATTAACTTAGCCAAATAATTTATACTAGATTTTGCAAATTGAAATTTGAATTTTAAATGCTAAGCAATGGAAACTTAATTTAGTGATATTATTAAAACCTGTTTATATAATGACAAGTTAATCAACAGAGTCAATTTTATCAATAAAAAATCATTATAAAGTAGTTAGTTAATAACAAACATTTTACTTAAACTAATTATAAATTTACTGAATACAGAGTAGTAACAGTTGTGTAATATTTCATTAAATGTTGTGCAGAAATTAATGCAATTTATATCATTAATTAGTGTACAGCATATTAAAAATATATTAACCAGGAGATGATTTTGTAAACGATTTTACACAAATGTTAATTTTTCAATTACACGTTTTAATACTGTAGTTTATTGTGAATAATTAATATATTGTAATTTATTCATTGAAGATATTGAAAACCAAGAGCAAAGTCATGTAATTCGGAATGCTTTTTATAGTTAATTATCATTAAATAAATTATCATATCATCTCTAAGCAATAATTCAGAATGTGGTAAACATTTTGCAGCAATCATTAGAAATACTTAAGTTCAGTGTGCAGCATAGTGGTCTTCTTTCTCAAAGAAATGATTTACAGTACTTGTACTTAAATGATAATAAAGTAAGCATTTTATATTTGCTGAAGAGAAACAGACGGAGTTACTTACAAGGGAATATTTTGTAATATTTATAGTTACTATTTCGAGAAAATACATTTCTGATTGTTTAATTATGTTAATTAATTTGAAATTATTTCGGTAATAATATTAATTTATTTCTAGCCTATTATAATATTACTATATTTATATAAAAAAAGGAAATATTTTTATCAGAAGTTTACATTTTTAGTTTTAATTTTATATTAATAAAATTAAACACCATATACATCATTATTTCATAATGCATCAGAATATATGACTGATCATCTATTTCATAAAAATGTAACAATTAAAAAATCTAATTAAATTGAGAAATAAAAAATATATTTTTTAAGAATTATATAAACTTGAAGAAGCAGTGACTATTAAAAGTGCAAGGAAACATTATTAGTACACGATACGTTTTGCAGTACACGACGATTAAACTGAATGATATTTTTTAAACAAAATTAGGGATCAACCATTCTTTTAACAAGAAAGGCGATTCATAAATGTAGTATTTTTATTATAAATTTTTATTTAATTTTAAAAATATGAATTATTTTTAAGTGTTTATAACTTCTGAAATCATTGAATTTGTTCTATATAAAAATGTACATCTAAATTTCTCTGTTCTTGTGTTATCAAAATATGGTATATGATTATTAATTTATAACTGATGGTGAATTAGGAAGACTACATTACATTTGATTTAAGATTCGGTAATATTTACTAATTTATTTAAGTACATGAAAAATTATGTTGATATCTGTGTAATTAAAGTTGCATATAAATTCTGTAGTTTTTATTGTTGCTGCAATCTTTTTTCCATTAAGTTTATTCAAATAATTAAATTCTTATTCAATTTTATAGTATGAAGAAGATAATATTTGTTAGAATAAAAATACCTTTATGAAAGTATCAGCTTTATGTAAAAATATATATAATGAATGTTGTTTTAGTACTTTTAGTGTCACTAAATATCAGTCTTCTGATTAAGATTGATTCGATATGAAATTGACAATACGTTTCTTAGTGTTGCTGAATATTTACAAATAACACAAGAGGCACATTGCAGACGTTATTGTGGTATTGTGGAAACGCTGTATAAAAAAACTCATACAGCTTTATTTTTAAACAATGTTATATAATTTGATTGTTATGTTCAAATTTATAAGGATTATAATTCATAAAATACATATTCGCAGATATCTGATCGTAAGATTAATGTCATAAAACGTATATAATGATATGTATATGTATTAATGTTCAAAAAAGCATATGACAAGAACATGCACGAACTGTGATTAAATACAGCGAGTGAGCAATGTAAAGTTTGTTTGAAAGGTGTATTTTTGAAGTCAAATAATATTATTCTGCATTTATAATGTAAAATATTAAATAAAAATTTATTTATAAAAGTCGGATATAAATTTAATATGAAATATGAAATCTAACGAAACATTTATGTGATAAAATTTTTTAGGTGATATTTTTACATATCTGTAGTTTGACGTAGGTGTTTTATTAAAAGTACTATTTTTACACAATGATAATATTAAAAGTAATATTTTTATATATTTTTAACACAGCTTTAAACTTCGTTTTGAATTTAATTTGCTCTCACATTTTATAAAAGTGTAGTGATTGTTTAATTAACTTTTTTGTCGTATGTCTGGTATATATGAGTTCCATAAGCAACTTATATATGTTCGATATGTGATTATATTCCACCCATGCGTGGTTAATGTCTTACGATTTACATATAATGTGCAAATGACGACATTTTAATAAAAGGTATAAAATTGTGGTTTCAGATACATAGATAATATGTAACTAGAATAATTAGAGTGATGAAATAAACATTTTATCACTTATCGAATAATGAAATTGAATTTAAATAAATAAATTTAAAAATTAACAAAATTAAAGTGAATAAAAAATTGAAGTAACTTTTTGTAGTATTATTGTATTTTAAATGTGAGAAGTGTTCAGTAAATCCTTAGAAAAAGAGAGAAAAATTACTTTTAGGTAAATTTTTGTTCTTTCCAACATAATCAACCACATGATAGATACAGCTGAAACTTTAACAACAGTGTAGTGAGAGGTGACGCTTATTAAATGCAAAACTTATTTGGTACTGCAAGTAAAATATCTTGAATTTTTAAGGATTTATTGAACGGCCCATGTATTAAAAATTATTGTTTGTATTTTGAATTATATAAAACATATAAAAATAAAAATATTTTTAAAATTGTTGCATTTACTTTTAGAATCAGAATAGTGGAATATTAATTTATTAAACATAAAAATTAAATAATAAAACTAAAACATTACGGAAAAGTCATATTACGAGCATTATTGGGGTACTGTTGAACTAATATTTTCTAATAGAGAGTGAGACGAAATTTCATGCCAAAAATGTTGGTGTTTTTTTGTATATTATAGATCATGTTACAATCTTTATTTAAAATGTTTTGGAGCTATAATTAATTGAATGTAATTTAAATCACGGTATTATTTTTACTTCGATTATACAAATTTGATAAGAAAATTTTTCGTGTGAAGATAGAGTTTTATTCACTTTGTAGTATTTATAATAGTTTTTTAATAAAATTTTTTTAATAGCTAATTAATGATTAATGACATGGTACTTTTTGTTGTAAATTGTATAATTTCAAATATTTTCTTGAAATGCAGCAAAGAAATATTAAATTTTCTTTTTTATCTCATTGTTTGCAATATAATTATAGTCAACATCATCAATAAACAAATGAGAAGAACTTTTATTTATGTTAAAATGATTCTGTATAAAAGTGTAATGGAAATGTATATCTGCTTTAAATTCTGTATTAAAATTATTACATATACTATAATTCAAGAGGATAATTATGATATAAATTAAAAAAATGTTAAGGAATAATTATTAAATTATATAGTAATAGAAGAATTTTTCTATTGCATTTTATACTAGTCATTAGACTTTATATCGGTATATGGATAATGATTTCAATTATTACAAGGAATTATCATTACTGCATTTAAAAATGAAATATTATGTCTGGTATATTTAAGTTGTTATATACAGTTGTTAAAGTCAGTTTTTTTCTTATATATAATTTTTTAATTTATAAATAAATAATTTCTGTATAAATACATTACTTTATTAATTCATATGATTTTTAAAGCGAGGACTTAATATAGAACTTCAAGAAAATAGCAGAAAACACTTTTATAAATTAATTTTTACACTAAATTTTAATTATTTTTTCAACATTCAAATTCGTTATTTCCAGTTTTAAATTAAATTGTGAGATGTGAAATGATAATGTATCTGAAAGGAAAATAAGACACTAATCATCATCAGAGTAAGTTGCAAAAACGAAAGTATTATGAAAAACAGTTCAAAAGTAGGAAAATGCATGGGAGTCATTTGGCAACAGTTACCTGGAAGACCGAAATTAGTGAATATATTTACTATACATCTGTTACGTTATTGTGAAATATACATTCTTTTCTTTTACTTTTATTGTAAAATATATAATTCTTAGGTATTTTTGGTGAACTTACGGAATTTTTAATTTGTTAAATATGTAAACAAAATATTAAGTATGAAAAGTCTGAACTTTGTTGTATTAGGTTTAAAATTAACGTTGTGTGTAAATGCAAGATGAGATACATAAGTTTGGGTCCTTTCACAAACTAATCGTATGAAATAAATCTGCAAACAACATTGCTCGTAAGTGTTGTTAGACATAGATCAAATATTTTTGATACTTCGATGGCCACTTTCGAAGATATCAATAAAAATATATGCGGTGCTTATATTAAAAGTATTTACTCTACTTGGATGGTAATTGACACTGGATGGTAACTGAAAATGACAAATTAGGGCAGTTTCCTAAAAAATAAGTTTGAGTAATGGAAGTGATGTGGTTATACATTGATATGACAATTCTTATAGGGTATACACAAAAACAAAAAGAATTGATTTTATTTTTAAAAGAAACTACTGTCAGTGTTATACTTAATAAAAAACAAAAATCGATACTTTAGAATATTTGGAATGAGGAATATTGCATGGAGATATTGGATTACAATAATAAGCGAAGAAAGCGGTGGAAATACCGCAGTCTTAGCAGCACATGGAAAGCCAAAGTTATCAAAAGAAGTAGTTGATTGAAGTTTAGCATTTCTACGAGGATGAAAAGGGTATCTTATATTCACTGTAATAACATTGTCAATAATGAATCGTCTTTGTAAATTATACTTTAAAAAAAATTGCAAATAATATATCTCAAAAGATTTTCTATGATGCCATTTTTATGAATTTTAACAGTTACTAAATTTCTGAATAGAAGAATCTATGAAACACGAAATTATTATGTTTTTGACTTCTTAAAAAGAAAAAAAAATATTTTTCAAAAATATCTAATGTACAGAATTTATAATTTTTTATTAAGAGCTTGAATAATTTCTCGTTGTTTCCAAACAGTTGGCGTTAGCAGGATCTTATGTGCATGGAATTTTAGATACTAACGTATTTATAAGGAAATGCTGTCGGTAAACTTAAATTTCAGTGTAAGGAATGTTTTTCTTATTTTTTTAATTAATGTTTCGAACTTTCGAGTTCGAGCGCTAATTAAATTACAGTGAAAACACTGTAAATTTTAGCCCTTGGTCTTGTTCGAGTTTACCTTCTATAGCCGTTGAGAGACCAATCCCTGACTACAAGGCAGCAGCATAGACACTTTTTTTCTGACTTCTCTGTATCGAGGTTTTCGGTATAGGAGACCCTGCCAGTAGCATCGCTACCGCCGATATAGCTCTCTACGTCCTTGAAGTACTCAAGCCACTTAACCCGGTCTGTAGAGACCTTCGTCAAGGTGTTGTCCACGAAGTGGAACGTTTTTCTTCTTAGTTCTAATAATGTCTAATGTTGTCCCAAGTGAAGAGTATTTGCAGTGAATTTTATTGTTTTTTTTAGTGTGTTTTTTTTTTCATTTTTTTTTCTATTTCATTCAAAAGATATCTGCTACTGAAGTACACAGAATTCTTGTTGAATAACACATACTTTGTACTAATCCATATATAAAACTACTTAATTACTGTAATTCTAAAAGTACTAATGTGATATATAAAACAGAATACAAAATCAATAACTGTATTTAATAAAGGAAAGATACTTTTAGTAATAGACAGAAAACCAAATTTAATACACCAAATCAATTATATAGGTTGTAAAAAATGTTGTATAGACTAAACAAAAAGAACATTAAATAATAGAATTAAGGAACACAAAAATAAAATAAATAATATTCCTGACATGCATAATATAATATTTTAACATATTATAAATTGTAAACATAATTTTAATTAGAATAATATACAAATTTTAGATTTAGAAAATAACTTTTATAAAACAAATATAATAGAAATGTTACATATCACGTTCAACCAAAATATACTTGATAAACCAACGGAAAAAAAACTTTAATAATATTTATAACAGATTGATTTGATAAATTTTTACACATGAAAAATTGAAGTATTACATTAATAGAAACTTTCAAGTGGGTAAAACGTACATATTTTCGTACACAAAAATAAACACTGTCATGTCCCAAAATACCATGTAACGATGCTACATGATAACCAGCGTTGCCCACGCTCCAATGCTGGATAGCATGCCCAACGAAGGAAAAGGTCTTTATCGTCTTTTTCTTTGTCTAAATAAAAAAAGGGAAATATGCAACGACAATTCATCATTCATGAATAGTTCATCTTCTATTTGTTCAATAATTTTGCACGATTTAAATAATTTTCTTATGGCGTACAACACACGTTCCCAACATGTAGTCTTTTCTTGATTTTATCATCGATTTCGTTATTTTCCGTGATAATTTTACCGATATATTTAAGTTCATTAACTGATTTAAACGTTAAGTTAGCTATCTGCAATTGCGATTTTCGCTCTATGATATTCTAATAGTTACTATATATTTCATTTTTTTTGCTAATTTCTAATCCTCTATCTTTTGCTGCGTTGATTAAGTGTCCTTCATTTTCTATTAATATTCTTTCATCGTATTTCACTAAATTTATCACATCGTTTAGTACCGCTTCTTGTTGTCTCTCTAATACCGATTGAATCACGTATTCTAGAACTAAGTTAAAAGGTATTCTAAGGGCGAGACTTCATCTCCCTGTTTTAGACCGTCTTGAATTTTAAAGGTTTCCAACAAGTCTTTACCCACTTGTACCCTACCAAAGTTTTTATTGCAGGAAATTTGTATTTAGCTCAATGTTCTGAAATGCCTAGTAGTACATAATCGTTCTTTTAATTAAATTATACGCTTTCTTTAAAATCTACGAATAACTGATGTACCGTTTCCTTATACTCCCAACATTTTTTTAGAAGTTGCCTAACTGTAAATATTTTATCCATCATTGATCTATTGTGACGAAATCCACACTGGTAATCTCCTATAATTTCTTCCGCATATGGTATAATTCTCTAATAATACTGTTGAAAATACTTTGTATTATGTAGATAGTAAAAAAACCCTGGTATTTATTACAGTCGATTTTATTGCCTTTTTTGAAAATAGGAATAATAATTGATTTATGCTACTCTTTCGATGTTTCTTTATTCCATAATATTAAGTTGTTCGATTTTATTTGTCACTATAAATCTGCCATATTTATGTAGTTCCCCGGTTAATTCATCAATACCGTTATTTTTTAATTTTTTTATTGCGTTATGCACTTTTTCTTACGTCGGTCGTTCTGTATCGGGTTCGGTAGTGCGAATTTCATCACAATTTTCTTGGATCTGTTTTTTGCGCACATTAAGTAGTTTATCGAAATAATATTTTCATTTATTTAATCTTCCATCCTGGTCTGTGATCATATTTCCTTTTTTATTGCGTATTATGTCTGATCGGCTCTGAAAACATTTTGTATTTGAATTTATCCCTTTATACGCATTTCGAGTATTATTACATTTAAATTTATTTTTGATATTTATGATTTTATTTTTCTTGTATTCACAATACTTCAATATTTTATTTCTGAATAGTCTATTTGTTTCTCTGCCGATTCTGGTAATTTTCTATTGCCGTCTTTTTATTACCGTCATTATTAAGTTTCAAAATATTCGTTTGATATCTTCCTTTACATTCGTCAACGAGCCATAATTTATTTACGTTTCGCTTTTGAGTTCCTATTATTACCTTAGCAAAAGCCAAGACATACTTTTCTAAAATTATCATCATTATGCTTTATAACATTAAAAAGTATTTTTAAAAATCAATCGATAAATTTAATTTATCAAGAATAACAATTAATACAACAGTATACCTGTCTATGTAAAAGATATAAACTGTTTAAAATGTTAATCCGTTTTATTGTACAACTGTTCATTTTCAATGGCAAACAAAACGATTTTAATAAGTTCAAAGTTCTGTTCAACACAGTTATTTTTTCAATGAAATAAAAAGAAAATAAACGTTGGTATGTTTATGAGACAACACAGCAACAAATCATCTTCGTTCAGAACTGGGACATTTCAAAATTTCCCATTTGCAATAAACAGAGAATCTAAACAAGTGTAAATTTTCCATTTAAAATAAATAAGAAACTATATGATGACCTAGTTTACAACACAACTGTGTCATCCTGTTTTCCATAAGAAGTGTCGAAATAAAGTAGCTGATTTTAAATTATATCATGCAGATAAATTTTTTGTTGTGTCGCAATTAAAATGATAATATTATATCATACTTATGTAAGTATCGTCGTTTTGCGACATTTAAATTAGTTCATATTTTTTATTTCCCAAGTCGTACTTTTTAATATACGTTATTTTCATTTAATTATCACATACATTGTTCTTTTTATTGCAATTAAAACCAACCATTTTATTATGTCATAATTGTTGTACGTGTATTCATTTTTATTATTGATGTTATATTTTATATGATTACAGTATAAGTGTCATGAAATTGTTATTGCAAGATTGTAAAAAGCTTTGAACTTCATTTCTGCGTAAAGATTCGAGACGTTTTATTTCATATCACAAGTCCATGAAATTTATCTCAGTTATGACGTTTCTCCGTCCATCACCTCTGATGACAAGTATCTACCATTTAGTTTGTCATCCCGGAAATGCATCTAACATGTCAATGTTCAACATTTATTAAACGACTCGTGAATTTATTTTTATTGAAATGTTATTTTTTATATTTGAATTTATGTATGTTTTTGTAGTGTAATTTTTGATACCAATTTTTTAAATCTACTGTTATTTACTTAGTATAACTTAAATGAACATTAGAATGCAATTAATTTTCTCCAAAGAAAGTTATTAAAAATTCATCAAACAACATAAATATTTATTGTATTTGCATTGTTGAATAACTAATTATTTTATCACACACGAACAAATTCAGTAAGAGACGCTTGTAAACAAAGATATTATTTTGTGGAATGTTCCTGTGTAAATAAATATTTATGAGAATGTAGAATTGCTTAATATTATTGGCATTACTGATATTAGATAAGAAATGATTCATCTCAAGATTAAAAAAGCTTTTTTGTTATTAAATATGACGCGACAGAAAAACAAAATTATAGCTAATATGAATCATTTTTTATACAAACCACATTTTGGGACTTTGAAATATCATACGGACGTGTGCAATAAAACTGAAAAGTGAGAATGTTATATTCAATAAAAATTCGACGGATGCAATGCCGAATTGATGAAATCAAATAGGCCAAGAATAATTGTGTTAATCATGCAACGCACGCTTTTCGGTCGTGCATCCCGATTAAATAAGAATTGTGCAATTTTCTCGTCACAACTTCTATCGTTGTATGTGGATTTTACTGCCACCAAGTAAAACCTCTTGACTATACGCAAAATTTTATTTACGCTACAGTTCTCCGTCATTTCTGAGCTGGATAAAATCGTATGTGTGATGAGCGCAGAAGTTGTAGATAAAAACAACATTAAAATTATGATGCAGATCTATAAATCTAAACAAATTAATTTGTTCATATTAATTTTATTTGGAAAATTTTACTTTGTCTGTAAAATGATGTATAAATTAATAATCCGCAAAATCTACTGATTTCAATATGCGCTTCGTAACAATAGCCTACGTCTTTTAAAAAGAAAATGTGGTGTAATTTTTTGCAAGGCAGTGGAATAGACTATCCTAAAATTATCTTTCATAACTTTTTTCCCAACGACCTACGTTGTCTTGCGGTTCGCAGTGAGGAGATAAAATTACACATATTAAATCATATCGTTAATGCTGGAAGGTGTTATTTGCGCAGAGGTCAATTACCCAACTAAACGAAAAATGTTGAAGATTACGGTTTATTCTGCCATCAGAGAAACGAAAATGAAAGTCTTGTCTAATTTTAATTTTCTTTTGCATAAGTATCTTTTCACACAAAGTACCATACTGAGAGATACATGAGAAATGTAGTTAGGACTCCTAAAATCGAATTAATTGTATTGCATTATTTTAATCTTGCTACGTGAACATTTTCCACCATTCTGACATATAATTTATGCACATCCTTCACTTATCGTACGCGTGTTCTTAATTTTGTTTAAACTGAGTCATATTTTACATTCAGGATGAAAAATTCTAATGCGTATGCCTTGAAGGAATTACACCAGTGCACTATGAATTTGACTGATATGCGCAACAACTCACGTTCATTACCTACGATTAGACATAAAATTTAAGGTATTTTAACATGTTCGGCATATAATTTTCGTCTTTATTTTTATAAAATTGTTCGAAAGGAGAAAAATTTGAGAAACGAAATTCCCTCTTCGATAAAAACGTTTTACGTCAAAAAGTTACGACACGTGATAAAAAGTTATGTAGCATAAAAAGGGTGATGATCCGTCGAATTGTTTAATTGCTGTGAAAAACTGCTGTTTTCCAACTGGCAATCATAAAGCAATTACAAAATTTTTATAGTTCACGGTCAATTTGGCGCATAAAGATGGCCATCTTATCACTTATCGCGAAATTGTCCTATGTACATGTGCACGAGTTATATCAATGTCGGTGAGTTCTCGCGTTTGTGGCTGTGCGAGTATTAGAATGTGGGAATGAAAAGAAGGCGGCAGTACTATTCTAAGAGCCAGTTTGCCGCCACTATTCGAAGTGAAAACGTCGCTGACATTCGTGGGTGTATTGTGTATTCACCTAAACAAAATTTTACTTTTGAACTTTATTATCAAATAGGTAATTGCCAAATTGTTTCGTTCGTTTGAAAATGTGCATTTAAACGAGTGATACTTTTTGAAGAGTCGACGACATTTTCGATTTTAATTATGGTTCGTTCTAAGTGTTTCGACACGTTAGTTGTTCCTCACTGATAAAAGTTTGACCAAAATCATGGAGAATTTAAGTACGATACATAAGTTGGGATGGTTTTAAACTTGACTACGAATTACCATTTTCCAAAAGGAATACGATCAACTGATAACGTTTGAAATTGTTCAGAGTTTTATTAAGAAAAATGTTGGAAAATTGCTTAAAAGTATTTAAATGTACAAATAGTCAGTAAATGATTTAATGATTGCATAGATATCTGCATTATGTATAACGAAAAATTGCTTGCAAACATTTGCACTATAATTAATTTTACACAACCAGTCTTGAAAAATAATGTGTAATCGATGAATTAATAAGTTAAGATCACATTAAATATCGCCTGAAGCAATTTTGCTTTATTTTCTTGCATTAATTAGTTAAATAAAATTTGATAATTGTCTGTACGTTGACCGGCATGACTAAAATGCTTCGTTGCTGAGAATATTTCAATGACGATGTATGTGTTATTATAAGCAATACTGGGAGAAAAAGTGTGCGCTAATCAAATACCTCGCGTTATAGCGAAATACAGGATCATGTTCATTAAAAGTCATACGATAATATACCCACGTATGACAACTTGACGACCTGTTCTTAAATTTGACGAAATCAAGGGAGTTTCGCGATCAATCATTATAATATATTTAGCGTGAATGAACTTGATACTGTTTTTACATTCGTGATTAGTACTTGCATATCGAAGTTTGAACGAATGAACTTGCTGATATAAATCGTATTTTTCCAATTAAACATATATCGATGTCACAAGTATTTTATTTGCATGTTCCATTCGTCATCAAATTTTAAAGTGTAAAGCTGTAATATAAAATAACAGAAATTTTATTTAAAATGGAAATATAAAAAAAAAGTTTAAAATTGGTATCGCCTATTTCATATAACTCAATTTCATTCTTCTACAATAGCTTTATATAAATTTTGCATTGCGTAACAACATTTTTCAATCCTTGATTGTTTTCTTACGAATAGAAATTTTTTGATTTCGAGAGAAATAATTAAAGTAGAAGTTTCTAACGAATGTAATTTATGGTGCATCGAAAAAGTATTTTATGTTCAATATGTGAGATATCTCATTTTCGTTTACGGTGTCGCGAATGAAAGGTATTTTGTATCAGATTGATAGAAACTTTTCGAAAATAGTAAATGGAAAAATGGAAAGTGTAAGAAATGAAGAATACGAGTACTCATTAGCCAATTATTTCATCAGTTTTTAAAAATATTAAATTGCACGTCTCAGCGAGTGGTTCTACTGTATCATTGAGTAGTTGTGGATAAATTCACTTTTTATTCTCCTTCAAGCAAAT
>JABFOX010001526.1:0-12813 GCA_022817665.1 Axea sp. ZL-2020
GGGTAATACTACCAGACAAGAAATTTTGGGCCCCATGTTACTCTCGGAACTTCATTTACGTTACTTTCGCGTTTTAAAATAAAATTTATCACTTTATTAATTAATGCAAACGTCTTATCCAAAAATGTTGGGTACTTCTTCTTTTTATTTCTTGCTCCTTGCATATTTATATTATCACTATGGTAAATCAGGCCTATCAAAGGAAATCCAGCGCTAAGCTTTTTTAACTTACTTATAATAATAATACTGTGAATTTGTGTTAACTCAAGATAACGCACAAAAACAAAGAATCTATGATTTAGGCATTCAATTTAGACTGCTGATTACCAAAATAAACTAGTTAGTAACAATTCTCGCGTCAACTATGTTTTTAAAATTTTTTGACGTTAAACATTATTATAACTTTCCCTTTATTTTGTGAATATCCAAGTTACTTATATTATGTAAAAAATCTATTGCCAACCAGTCAATGCTGTCAGTTCTGTTAGGGACTAAGATAATAAAATTTATGATGCTTAGATTGGAAAGCAGAAAGTTCCTGATCAATGGCGCTTCAGGCGGAATAGGGCAAGAAATTGTGAAACTTATGTACAAAGCCGGAGCAATTTTATGTATTTCTGGCACAAAAAAAAAAGTGCTCGAAGACGTTGCTGAACAATATGAAAAAAATATGCACATACTCCGTTGTGACTTATCAAATGCTGAGGAAGTAAATCAACTAGTAAATAGAGCAAGTGAGATGGTGGGAGGCTTTGACGGGCTTATATGCAATCCGGGCATTACGCAAGATAGTTTATTGTTGAGAATGACAGATGAAGTATGGCAAAAAGTAATTGATATTTACTTGAGCTCTACATTTAAGCTGAGTAGAGAAGCATGTAAGAGAGTAATTAAGAATAATGGAGGAAGAATTGTAGATATTTCCTCAATAATAAGGCTGACAGGAAACGCAGAGCAAGTCTATAGCAAAAGAAGTTGCAAGTCGTAATATAACAGTAAATTGTATTGCTCCTGGGTTTACAGATACAAAAAAGGACTAATGTTTTAAATGAAGGACAAAAGGGAAAAATACTAGATAATATTCCAATGAAAAGAATGGAAACAGGGGTCTTATTTTTAGCAAGTGATGAAGCAAAATATATAACAGGACATCAGCTTAACATTAATGGTGGGTGATTTATGTAGCAACACTTATGTATGGACAAATTATAATTTTTACTTTAAAATAAAAATATGTGAAGGTTTAAGTTTGCGTTAATTTATTATTTAAAGGCAAAAAAGTGAGCTGCATAATAAAAAGATTTTTTAGTGTTTTTTGTATAGTATTATTTTGCTCTTTCTAAGGTTATACAGATACTACTGGTTCTGATACGGATGACATAACTAAAGTAATGTGTAATATTATTGGTTACGTTTTGGGAATAGGCGGTCCACTTATGACGGAAGTAGTAATTGGTGCAGCTTTGCTTGCAATATTTGGCAGGATGCCATTGCTCTAGGTATGTTCTGTGGTGTGTTTTTTGGCGTTAAAATTATCATAAAGAAAATTAGGCCCAACATAAGTGATGAAGCAAAAGTTGTGTTGGAAAAGTGTGGAAAATAATACATAAAAGTGCAGAAGTGCTTTTTTGTTATCCATTAAATCGCTTCATATCTTTTACTTGCAACAAATATGGACTATCTTTTGGTCCAGTTTTAACAGCTAGTTCAGCATGTTTTGTAAATTGCTTTAAATCACCTTCAATATAAGCCATTTTTGTCAAGGCTAAATAATGCATTGCCGTATCAGCCTCACATTTTTAGCCTCATGTTTAAATTATATGTTGCTATTAACAAACTTGACTGAGTACCTTTACCAAAACCTGGAGGACCAAAAATTGTAATGATCATCTTACTTTCCTAATTTTAGACTCATACTTCTTTATCCAGTTATCGTACCTATTCGAAAAAAATAAGATTATATTTGCGTAATAGTATCAGTAATAACGTTCTCTATAATCAATAAACTCGTCCCACCGAAAATAAATGGTATATTGTAATGATATTTCATAACTCAGGTCCTAAAGGAGAAGATTTAAGACCATACAATGTGGCCTAGTGTGGCCATTGTAGGTGAGGGAAGCTCTTGGCCACGCCCATAATGGGCTTATAATAATAAACCCGATTGCGCGTTATCATGTGATACTAACCCTCCCTGCGAAGTCGCTTTTCTAGGTCTCCGGGACTTCTGACTCCACACATATGATTATGGAATCAATTGGAGCCCGGAGATCATCATCTTGCCCTCCGATGGTCACGACTACCCCTGATGTACGAGGCTGTAATCACATCGCGACACTAGAGGGCGTAAACTTCAGGTACAGTGCACATGACTACCCAATAAGCAAAGCCAATGAATGTCAACTTAAAAACTATATCTTGAAAGTAATCAAAAGTATTTCTCCCAGGCCTTCTACTAGATATAAAACCACCATATTTTAAAAGAAAATCTGCATTTTCATTTGGATTAAATATAAAATTGGTATAGAAAATTTTAAAAAATATTATCAGCACCAAATAGGCTCCAATATATACTACTTTATGTGCTATAAAGTAATTTAAAATTAAATCAGACAAAGCGTGGCCCTTATAAAGGAATTTAAAATTGAATAGGTGTCAATAAAATTGCATTAGCAAAAATGGTGGGTACTACACCAGATAAATTAATCTTCAATGGAATATAAGTAAAATCGTCATTATGTAATCTTTTAAATTGCTTTTTAGGATGTTGAACAATAACTTTTCTATAACAAGACTCTACAAAAATGACTAGGACTACAAGCAAAAAAAAACATCGAAATAAAAAGGGTAATAAATAACGATACGCTATCGTTTTTATTTAACGTTAACAGAGATTACAAAGTGCTGTGTAACTCTGGTGTTATGCCTGTGAAAATGATTAATGGGATACCATTGCCTATACCGCTAGCACTGATTCGTTCACCAAGCCCTATTACAAGCATAGTTCCACCTAAAAGGCTGAAAACACTTATTGTACGAAACAGAACACCAGGTTCGATAACAACCAACACCCCTTCCATATTCATCTCTACCAATTCAACCAAAATTTGAATTGATTGAAATACACAAATTACTATGGTCAAGTAGCGTATATAAGAATTAATCGTTCTAAGATCTGACTCTCCATCATTCTTAACTTCCTTCATTCGTTTAATCGCAGAAGAAAGCACCTGAATAATGATAGAAGTCATTATATATGGCATAAAGTTCAATGCTAGAATTGTCATAATTAAATTAAATACTCCAAGACACCTCAGCCTTCTTTGGGAAATATATTATACATTAATTACAACAAGATTAATTGTAGGAATAAGCACATAAGTACTGAAGCCATAGCAAATTAAAGCTGTTAGCGTAAAAAATATACATTTTAATAAATCCCCTGTATATAAAAACGTAGGATCCAAGCTATTAAATGCGGATTTATTGCCTATGATTTATGATAGTATTTTCACACTAACACCAACTGAAGCTACAGCATCTACTTTTTTTGCAGCGTCTGACGCATAATCATCATGAAACATACATTTTTTGCTCAATTCACGTTTATTAAGAAGTTTAGTCTTTCACTATTTTTTAGGTTTCATTAAACGCTGTATACAGCCAACATTTATTATATAATATATGTTCCTACGTATAGACTTAAAACCTCTTTTAGGCAAATGGGTATATATAGACTGTTCTCCACCCTCAAAACCGTTTATGAAAACGCCACTTCTAGCCTTTTGCACTTTATGCACTCTAACGGATGCTTTACCTTTACCACAACCGATTCCTGTACCCAACAGCTTAGGCTTCTTTTTCTTAGATAACTTAGTAAATATAGAGTTTAATTTTACAGCATTTTTCATACTTTACCTGTTTCCAATTATCTCGTTAATCTATTTGCCTCTCTTGCTTGCTATCGGACCAGGAGATGACATACTATCAAAAGCTTTAAATACCGCACATATAACGTCATGAGGATTATTTCATGTAGTGGATTTAGCTACCACATCGTTTACACCTAACACCTCAAAAACTGATCTAATCGCTCCACCAGCAATAATACCTGTTCCGGCTCTTGCGGTTCTTAAAACTATCTCACCAGAACAAAATTTAGCTTTAATATCATGATGCAAAGTTCTATCTTCACGCAAGTACATTCTAATCATTGATTTCTTTGCAGTATTCACAGCTTTGACTCTTGCTTCAGCAACTTCTGCGTGTTTATCCATCGCACCTACTCTACCCTTCCCATCGCCAACAACAACCAAAATTGAAAATGAAAATACTCTTCGTACCGAAACTAAAAGCTCTGATAAAACATTATTATTTTGTAAATTCTTTATAGCCATATTCAAAATCTTCTAAAATTCAAATCCAGAACTTCTTAATACCTCAGCAAATTGAGAAACTAATCCGGTATATTTATACGATCCGGTATATTCCATGATCAAATACTAGCTTTTGTTCCAATTTCAGAACAGATAAGCACTCAATCATTAAAGAAGAAACTTCTTTTATAGTTTCAGCATTGACTTTTCCTTTACACACATCCTTAATTTTAGCATCCAAAGTAGAAACTGAAGTGAGAGTTACTCCTTTTACATCATTAATTAACTGAACATAAAAATGCCTATTAGATTTAAATATCGATATATGCAAACGTTCAGCGCTCTTATTAAGCTTCGCTCTATTACGCAACTTCCTTTTTTCATAATTACTTAAAAAATTGTATAACTTCATTTGAATTACTTATTTTTAGTTACAACTTTATGCAATATAAATGTACCTTTTATAAAAATACCCTTACTTTTATAAGGATCGTACTTCCTAATCCTGAATATATCAGATGCCGCTATATAGACTTTTTTCTTATCCATACTACTAACTACTAAGTGAGTTGGCTCTATGCACTTAATCTCAACATCTTTAGGCATTTTATATGTAACATTACGGCTATAACCAAGATAAAAAGTCAAATACTTACCGTCACACTCTGCCTTATATCCAACACCGTTAACCTCGAGATTAACAGAAAAACTATCAACCATGCCGTTAATAATATTATTAATATTACTCTTATAGGTGCCCCAAATAGGCTTTATTTCATCAGAATCATCTTTAACTTGATCCACAGAAAGGAGTGGCTGATTATCAAGAATACGGTACACAACATAACTGATTGAGCTAAGCTCTTTTTCAGCCTTAGCATTCCTTATTAACATCCTACCATTATTATATTCAACTGATATACCAGTAGGATTATCGCCAGAAGCAGCACCTATACGAGACATGAATTGCTTCTATGATTTAAAATACACGACACAAAACTTCTCCACTAACCTTTAACTTATGTGCATTATAATCAGTCATCACTCCTTTAGGTGTCGATATAATAAAATTACCAAGACCATTATATGCTTTAGAAATGTCCTTATACTTAGAATAACAACGACAACCAGGCTTTGATACCCTAATTATGTCACTAATTACACGTGACTTCTCATAATACTTGAATCTTGCAATGAAAGAAGATAAATTATCTACAACTTGCTTTTCATAATCAAGGATATACTCTCCATCTTTTAAAATCTTCAGTATAGAAGAATTCACTTTAGAAAACAACACTCTTGTTGTTCTATGCATTGCCAATTGAGCGTTAATTATCATTGTTAAAAAATTACCAATACTATCAGAAAATGCCACAACATACTCCTTATACTATATTTACCAACTGGACTTTTTAACTCCTGAAACTTGCCGAAAAGAACATATATCACGCAAAACAATTCTACATAAATCAAATTTTCCATGTATTCCTCTTGCTTTTCCAGTTAAAGCACAACTATTTCTAATTTTGGTTTCAGAAGGATTTCTAGGCAATTTTTTAATTAATTTATTTTGAGCTGTAAACCTTTATACAATAGACCAATTCTTATTATTTATTATAGATTTCAATTTCTCTCTTTTTTCTCTATATTGATCGCATGGCTTTATTCTGCGAAGATTTCTTTCTATCATACATTTTTTTGCCATATATTTCTCCTCTCAATTAATCCAAAAAAGAAAATTGAAATCCAGTAATAACTCCTTTGCTTCCTTATCACTAACTGCACTTGTTATAGTATTAATACCCATACCTCTAATTTTACTTATTTTATCATAGCCTATTTCTAAAAACGAGATAGGTTCCTTTATACCAAAAGAAAAATTACCATTACCGTCAAATTGCTTCACACTAAATCCTCTAAAATCTTTTTCCCTTGGCGAAGCAATATATATCAATCTTTCTAAAAACTCATACATCTTATCTCTACGCAAATTTACTTTGCCACCTACTGTAGCACCTTTTCTGATCTTGAAGCCAGAAACCGATTTTTTTGCAAAAGTTGATAAGGGCTTCTGCCCAGGAATGAAATATAGGCTATCAAGTGGTTCATTTATTGTTTTACTATCTGTAGCAGCATCTCCAACGCCCATATTGATACACACCTTGACAAGTTTAGGCACTTGCATTATATTGCCGTAATTAAACTTATTCTTTGAGGACTTTACTATGCTATCTTTATACAACTTTTTAAACATATCAACATAATCTATCACTTCTCCAGAAACGTTTGCAAAACGCACTTTTTTATCTTTTATAACCTTAAACCCCACTCTAGTTGGAGTTTTATATTTAGGGTCCAATGTTGTAACGTTGGATATATCAATAACTTAATTACTTTCTTTTTATTATCCCATGCCGCAATATTTCATTACTTTACCAATTATTCCCTTATCTCTACCAGTTAAAACTATAACATTGTCACCACTTTTTATTTTAGCACTCATTATAAAACCTCAACAGCTAATGACATTATTTTCATAAAAGAACCAGATGATAACTTTTTTACCGGACCAAATACCCGAGTGTCAAGTGGTTCACCTCAATCGTTAATCAAAACTACAGCATTTCTAGAAAAACGAATTACAGAACCATCAGATTTTCTAACAGGGTTTTTCGTCCTCACCACAACTGCTCTATATACTTTTCCCTTCTCGACCTTTCCTCTTGAAGTAATAGATTTAGTAGATACAATAACTGTATCCCCTATGCATGCAGACTTTCTACCACCCAATAAACCAATACAAAGCACTGCACACATACCAGAATTATCAGCTACTTCCAACAATGTATTTTTTTGAGTCATATAAATATCCCATTCAGTGTAAGCTATTAACAACAACCCATTTTTTAGTTGTAGAAATAGGCTTGTATTCTTGTATTAAAACCTTGTCTTCTTCTTTACAACTATTATTCTCATCACGTGCTGCATATTTCTTGTATTTTCTATAATCTTTTTATACAACTTATCCTTATAATACCGAATACTTGTAATACCGAAACATTTGCAGTCTTATCACACTTAACCTTAGTTACAGAATCACAAAAAACCTTTTTAGGCATTCTTTTCTTCTCTTCTTCTTTTATTTAATATAGTTAGAATACGAGCTATACTCTTTCTTATTAAGCTAAACCGTGAAATATTATTTCACTGCCCCAACTTCTTTTGAAAAACCAAATTAACAAACTCTTTTCCCAAATTTACAAGAATTTCATGTAATTCTTGTGAGGATTTTGATCTAATGTCAGCTATATCCATTGCAACTCCATTTAATTATGATTAGATACAAATTTACACTTCATAGGAAGCTTAGCGGTTGCCTTTTCAAGCGCCAGTTTTGCTAACTACATGGGAACATCACTGCTAATTTCAAACATTCTACCGGAAATTCAACACTACATTTCCCTTTATCCATACGCACATCTGCTGGCTTTTTACTAACAGAGGTATCAGGAAAAATCCTTATCCATACTTTACCAGAGCGTTATAATGTTCTAGATATTACACGACTTGCCGTTTCAATATGCTTAGATTGAATTCTACCTACATCTACAGCTTTTAAGCCATAATCTCCAAAAGAAAATGTGCTACCACCTTTCGTATTACCCTTTTTTTCGACCCTTAAAAACCTTTTTATATTTACTCTTTTCGGGAACAAATATCTCAATATACCTTAATTACCAATATAAACCCAAACCTTAACTCCTATAATACCATATATAGTTTTTGCTTCACAAAAAGCATAATCTATATTAGCACGTAAAGTGTGTAGAGGCAAACGAATTTCTTTATACCATTCAGTACGAGCTATGTCAGCTCCGCCAAGGTACCCAGAACAATTTACTTTAATACCTCTAGCATTCATCTTCAAACAACTTCCATAGCTTTTTCCATCGCTCTTCTAAATGAAACCCTTTTTTGTAATTGTTGCGCAATGCTGTTTGATATTAAAGTTGCATCTATTTCAGAACTTTTAACTCCTATTACATTCACTTCCACATTATTTTTTGAAATTTCAGCTATTCTTTGCTTCATCTTCTCAATATCTGAGCCTTTCTTACCTATTATCACTCCAGATCTAGAAGAGTGTATTATTACAGACACCAGATCGATTGTACGCTCTATAATTACTTTAGAAACACCAGCATGCTTAAGAGATTCATTTATATAACTGCGATTAGATAAATCTTGATGCAACTCTTGTTTATAACCCTTCTCAGCTTACCAAACAGACAACCAAGTGTTAATTATTTTTAAACTAAATCCTCTAGGATTAACGTTTCTCATACTTTTCACTTTCCTTATTAATTTTCTATTTTTATGAATCATATAATTTCTCCGAATTTTACAGTTATATTACTATAACTTTTACTAACTCTATTAGATCTATCCATAGTTTTTGGACATACCCTACGCAAAGTAAGAGACTTAATTATTAACCATTTTTGTATATATAAATTATCGATATCCAATTCATAATTATATCGAGCATTAGCAATCGCAGAATTTAATACCTTCCTTATAAGACCCGCCGCCTTCTTTTCACAAAACCTTAATTGCACAGTCGCAAAATAAACTTTTTTATTGCTTACTAAACTAGCAACCAAATTCAATTTACGAGTAGTTGATTTTAGAACCCTAGAAACAGCTTTAACTATTGCATCTCTGTTTTTCGTATCAATAAGCTTCTGTCGACTTTTTATCACCACTATGCCTAGTAAATTTACGAGTGGGCGAAAATTCACCAAACTTATGACCTATCATATTCTGATCATTAACATTAACAGGAATGTAATCCTTAGCATTATAAATAGCAAAGTTTAAACCTAAATGATTACGAAGAATTACAGAATCCCTGGAATAAACTTTTATAACCATGTTAACAAACTCCTTGTTTAAAGCGTTATTCACCGACTTTAATATAGAAGGATGACAAAAAGGAGGCTTCCAAGCAGATCTACTCATAAAATAACCTTTCAATTGTTTTATATACTTATCACTAGATTTTTTTTCCTCCGAGTTTTCTTTCCTTTTGTGCAACACCTCAAGGAGTTGGTACGATAACGACCACCAGAGGTTTTGCCTTCCCCACCTCCATGTGGATGGTCAACAGGATTCATTGCAACCCCACGCACACTAGGTCTAATTCCAAGCCACCTACTTCTTCCAGCTTTACCCAGCTTTCTATTCTTATGATCAGAGTTGGATACTACACCTTGCAAGAAGCTAAAATCAACCTAATTTGACCAGACCTGAGTCGTAATAAAACATATTGGCCATTACGAACAACGATTTGCGCATAACAACCAGAAGCTCTAGAAATCGCAGCATCATTAACTGGCTTCAGCTCAACATTATGGACGAAAGAACCCACAAGTATATACTTGAGTAGCAAACAATTACCTGGCAAAATATCAGCCTCATTGCAACAATATCATCATCATGTAATAATATCACCGGGCTTCATACCTTCAGAAGCTAATATATAAGACTTAATATCATCTTCCTTGTATTATATTAACGCTAAAAACCCACTGCTATTTGAATTATACTCTATTTTTTCCACTATACCCTGACCACTTATATTATGTTTAAAATCTATAACTATATACTTCTTTTTGTGAGCACCATGCCTATGACGAGTTGTAATTCTACCATAATTATTTCTTCCAGACCTGACTTTTTACTGGATGTAAGAGACATTTCTGGCTTATCTTTTAATAAGCCAACTTTACTTACCAACACAATCCCACGAGACGATAGAGTAACAGGATTATTAATAAAAAGGTAAATATAATATATATTACTAATAAGCAGGAAATTATAAAAATTTCATAACCATATTAAACGCTCATTATATCTAACTTTTGACCACCTATCAAAGAAAAATAAACTTTCTTTTTCTGTTTTTCACAATCAATCACACCCCTGAAACGCCTATATTTAGGCATACTTCTAACATTTATAAAATAAATTTTAATATCAAATAGAGACTCTATTGCCAACTTTATTTGATGCTTATTTACATTCTAAAAACATACAAAGAAAATTTATTTAAGTTCTCCTTTAAAAAAGAGGACTTTTCTGTAATTATAGGAGATTTTATTATATTATTATATTTGATCATAACAATCTACCTTCAAGATGCTTTAAAGTATTCTTTGTCAACATCACGCATTCGTGATTCAATATATCAAAGACATTTAACCCAATAGGTTTGATTAAGTCTACATAATGCAAGTTTCTAACAGCACGCAACAAATCATCTCCATAATCACCAACTATCAAAAATGAAGAAAATTTAACATTTTTAATACATTTACACATTTCAGACGTTTTCTTCACATCAATATTTAAATTATCCAGAAGAATCATTTGATTATTTAAATACTTTAGAGATAAAGCAATTTTTAAACCAAAGTTTCATACGTTCTTGTTAACGGAATAAGCATGACTCCTCACAACAGGGCTGAAAATAATCCCACTACCTATAAATTGAGGAGATCGAAAGCTCCATTGTCTTGCCCTACCGGTGCGTTTTTGATCATAAGGTTTAACTGTTGTACCAGAGACATCACTGACACCTTTTGTATTTTGAGTACCAGTTCTTCTCTTCGCTAATTGCTATATCTCTATATCATGCAAAATACTCAATTTTTGCTTAGCAGAAAATGTCAAAGGATTGAGCTGAGCAGTACTTACATTATTATTACATAGATTAACGAAATTACATTCCATAACTAACTTACCAAATTACTAGCATCATCATTTACATCTAATAATAAACCTACCGGAAAAGGAACATATTTATATAAAGATTTTTTAACTGCATCTCTTACAAAAACACAGGAATTTTTAAACCCAGAAACATTATTACCCTTCACAGCAATGATATTATTTTCATGATCAGTGGATAATATCTACATATTTTGTACAGTTATTTTGCTATTACCTAAATGACCAGCCATTTTCTTTCCTTTGAATACTCTACCAGGATCCTGACATTCACCAGAGGAACCTTGTGCTCTGTGAGCAATTGAAACGCCATGAGCTGCCCTAAGCCCACTGAAGTTATGCCGTTTCATCACGCCAGCAAATCCCTTACCTATAGAATAACCTGTAATATCAAGATATTGACCAATCACAAAATGATGATTGATTGCCATTTTTTTATCACATTCCATCCCAGATGTAATTCATCAACAAACTTTCGAGCTCTTCCCTCCAATAAAGAACACTCGAAAGCCTTTATGTTAATATATATATCTTGCTTCATCTTAGTTACTACACTCACTTCAAAATTTTAGAAACAACACCGAAACCAACAGTTCTATCGTCTTCTCTTATCGCAAAATGCAATCCCTTATCCATTGCTGTCGGTACTTGCAATTATACTTCTACACTCACATTATCTCCTGACATTACCATCTCTTTCCTATCTAGCAATTTTATGCTCCCAGTTACATCTGTTATCCTTAAATGAAACTGGCTGGTAATTCACAAAAAATGGTGTATGCCTTCCCCCTACCCCTTTGTTTAATATATAAACTTCCACCGCGTTATCGTCACCGGTTTTGCTAATACTTGTTCTCTGTCCACTTCTTCTCTTTTTGTTCCTCTTAACAATATTCCGACATTGGGTCCTGCACTCTCCTTATCCAGCAACTTCTTAAACATTTCTACACCTGTGCATATTGTCATTTACGTCGCTTTCAGACCAACTATTTCTGTCTCTTCTCCCGTCTTTATCTCTACCTTCTCCATCCTTCCTGTTGCCACCGTTCCTCGCCCCGATATCGAAAATACATCATCGACTGGCAATAAAAATGGTAATTCCACAGGCCTTGGTGGGACCGCCACATACTCATCTAACTTTTCCGTCAATTTATATATTGATTTCTTTCGATATTCGCCACTTTCATCCTCCAGCGTTTTCAATGCAGACCCCACTACCACAGGCACTTCATCCCCTGGAAATCCGTATTTATTCAGCAATTCCCTCATTTCCATTTCTACGAAATCTATCATATCAGCATCAGCAACATTAGCTTTATTTATTTACAGCACGATATATCCAACACCTACCTGCTTCGCTAACAATGTATACACTCTCGTTTGTAGCATTGGCCCATCAACCCCAGACACTACCAATATTATCGCACCCATCGTCGCTGTTAACGTTGTCTTCCCATGATCCACATGTCCTACTGTTCCCACATTTACATGCGGCTTTTCAAATGCTTCCTCTACTGCTGCCTTAATTTAAACTTTTCTACCTAAAATACAAATACATTAATAAATAATATGTTGATTTTATAAAAACACAAAAAAAAGAGTGGATAATGGGAATGGAACCTACGTCACTATTTTGGAAGGCTAG
>JABFOX010001527.1:0-12812 GCA_022817665.1 Axea sp. ZL-2020
GAGAACTTTATCGTGTAAATGCGTGTGAGCCGGTGGAAAGCAAGCAGTCCATAAACACCGACATGAATCGATCTACAACGAGGATGCGGTGTCACCGAAGACCACCAGGTTGGATAATGGACACGGAAAGACCTTTCCGTTTGGCAAGCAGCTGATTCAGCCGAATCATAATTCTCGTACGATAATGTCCGTCTCTTGGAAATTTATAATTCCCTATTTTACCCGTAGCGCATACTTCTGTCCCTTTTCCTCCCTTTCTCTCTTTATCTCTCGCTCTAGTTTGCGTCAAATTGCACACATATCATAACCAACGTTTCATTTCATTAAATAGAATTCATTTCGTTATTAAAACTTTATTTATTTAAACAGTGGCAATTATTTAATTACCGTCCCCAATATCATTCCTCTTCCGAAGAGTCTAATACCGATGACAGCTCCAGTTCCGTACACATTTGTCCGTTTCCGTGGTTAAAATCGGTTTGACGCCCTGCTCCGTGCGCCCCGTTGGCGCTTCTGTTTTTCATTTCACTTCATTTTCCTACTTGTCACATCAGTGATTTCTAGGATTGAATAATTGTCTGTATGAAACTTACCCCTTTCCGCTCCTTTGGGATAGAGCAAACGGATTGGTTCCACTTTTTATTGCATATTTGCAGCAATAAGTTAAATTTACTATTTAGCTCCATTAAATCAAGAGAAAAATCTAAAGACTGATTCTTTCTCGATCTAATATTGATGAATAATAAATTTAACCTACCGCGACTTTTAATTAAAGCATTATTCGAATAAAATAATTTAAATAAACGTATTATTTCTTTGGTCTTCTCATTTCTCGGGATATTGTGAATTGTCGACTAAAAAATACACCCTATATATTGGAAAGACTATATGTAGAAACTTGTTAAAATCTTTTTATATTTATATAATATATATATAAAAATTTTTAATACCTTAAGTGTTACTGTATTTCTACATGTGACTTAATAGTTTTTATATGGGAAAGAGTCGGAAGTCACTTTTTGGATTACAGCTTCATTATATTGTACAAGCTATATTTCATCGTACTTCATCAAGTATGCATAAGTTGTAATAAGAATAAAGATATTTAAGAAATAACCATTTGTATTTTGTTACTTGAAAAACTAAAAAGAAACTTCCACATCAAATATATTCAATATTACATTAGTATAACAGTATGTAAATGTTGATTTTACTCGTTATTTTCAGTAATACAATTAATTTAATATTTTTGTTGACAATTATAAATCATCTTGCCACGTAGTTTTTCACTGATTTTGTACATTGTATTGAAATTACTTTACGCACCTCGAGAGCTTTATAAATTATAACATTCACATATTATGTTAAAAATTCTGTTAAACGCTATGTTGTAAATGTGTAGCAATTTGATCTAAAAGTGCAGATATTAAGTATATAAACATAAAAGTGAATATAAGTCAAATATTTGATTTTTCCATCCTTTATTGACGAATCGAAGTTATCTATGTACAAGTGACCTATAAAAGATAGAACGAAGAGGCAGTAGTTCGTCGACCAAAAAGAAATAAAATAAAAATTATGACCTTGGATACGTGTTGCGTGAGAGAGTCGCAGACTGTGTGCGATGCCAGAAAGATTCGCGTGGGCGCACCACCACACAAAAGCTTGGCCTCTTCGTTGGAAACTAGGTACTCGTTGATTATTCAGAAATACCTCTTGGATGTATCATCAAGTGACTACGTATAAGCCCTTCGTTGGTAGCCAAGTGATCCCTTACAGGGCAAACTAATGCCCTCTCGTGGGTGAAAAATGACATCAAAAGACCTTCAGACGAGTTAACGGCGTGAGAAACCACTATGCTTCTGATTCGTCAGGGTAATTTAGTGTGCTCCTCGTTAAAACTTTCTAGAAGAATCTCAGTGTGCCAAATAAATAATGAGGTCTCAAAGTTGTACAAGGGAAAACCCTGAGATTTATCGACTTTCGCTACCATTGCTTGATGCCTCAAATTATTAAGAATTTATTTATACTTTAGATATCAGAGCTCCTCTGACTTCACCTGCCATCATCTGCGCTTATATGTGCAACTTATTTATAATTCGGCAAATGAGTTTCAATATAGATGTACTTCCACAATCGATGAACGTCATTCGGAACGTTCGATAAAAATGACTTCCTCAAAATTGATTGATAAAAAAATCCACGATATGATTTTGAATGACTGATAAATCAAAGCTCGTGAAATAGCTGAACCTAAGCGCATATCACAAGGTAGAGGTGTTTTCAGTTTTGCACAAGAATTATATGTGACAAAAATCTCAGCTAGATAGACTCCGCATTTGCTGTAAATGGAGAATAAACGCAATCGTGTGATAGTTAAGCGCTTTTCCGTCGCAATCTTGAAAAGTTTCTGTATCAATATATTTGAAGAAAGAATGGATATAGTACACTACTCTACTCCAGAGACAAAGAAACTCCGAAGAAGGTAAATATGGTGAAATTGGTTGCCAAGACGATGACCATGGTTTAGGATACTCACGGAATGATTTGTTTCAATTACTTGCAGACAGAACAAAAAATAAACGTCGTCATTTATTTTGTCACAGGACAAACATTGCGCGTCGTTAATGCACCGGTTGAGCGAAGAAATGCACAGGTGAATATGGCATTGTGCAGTTTCGATGTGGAATTAGAGTTCGAAATATTACGATGAATTTTACCGTATTTAGCCTTCTGTGACATATTTTCTGAAAACTTCAACAAATGTATCAACTGTTTAAAGGACTTTCCGGAATCCTACTTTTTAGACGGCTTGTTTTCTTTCTTTTTCTAAGGAATTATTGAACACCTCTAATATTATACCAAACAAAAATAGTTGTTTTCGATTCGATATCACCCGTGAATGATTTCAATCGATCGATCTACAATTTTTCGAAAATATTATTCCATTGGTAAAACTTTAATTGAGCAAATTTCTGAAAAAGTGATATCAACTACATTCTACTCGTTTGTGTGTATATTTTTAAATAAAATTATTCATTTTTATATTTTCTCAATACATAAAGATTATTTAACTGATATCTTAAAATTTAATATGTCTGATCATTTGTAATTGACAACATTTCATAAAAACCTGTAATCATTTTTAACCTATAAATTTAAAAGAAATGTCTAGTTACAAACAAGCACATAGGTTCCACTTATTCAAATAAAAATTAGATCGCATCAGGGATTACTGTACATAAATTCATCAAAATTTCTCAATAGGATCCTAAAATGAATTCTAATATATAACAATTTTTCGTTTCGGACAAAAATATTATTACAATTAATTAATTAATTAATGCATGCCATTTAGGCAATGTTCTTACTCCGAATGATTATGTTATACTTTAACGAATTATAAAAATTCAATTTTTTTATATTGCTGATAATAATTAAATTAATTCAACATTTCTATACTAAATAAACTACTTCCAACAGTATTTTTTACTGCTTGAATTAAAAATTTAAGAAACAATTCATAATATATAATTTTATCAGTTATTGTTTTAATATTAAAACTTCATGTTTGATTTAAGATGTTTTTGTGTAATGTTTCATGTATATTATTACGAATTTTAAACAATTATCTAGCAAGTATCTTATATTATTTATCTTATAACGTTATACATTACTGGTTATTTACATATTTAGCAATATACAAATTTACATGCCCAACTGAAATATACAAGTTAAGGATTACAGTTAAGACATTATCCAAAGTTGAAGTAAATTAATCGTATTCATACACATACAACGTACAATATTTCATAATTCCTAATTGAAAAGATTGATATTGCAACTATTTGATGCATTGCATATTCTATTAATCAGATTATTAACTTTATAATTACTTTTATAACGATTTGTTTAAATTGTCTAGCAAGAACTTAAAACTTCACCTGTATCAACAGATTATGACGTTCAATAATATTGTACATTAATCTGAAAATATATTTTAAAACACTAAATTTACGAGTTGGCTTCAAAGAAATTATATCCAAACCACAAACCGTATTAGGATATTCGTATTGGATAAATGGATTATACAAATTTATTGTAGATGAAATTATTCTAAAAACTGTATTATACAATTTCTAATCTCTTAATTTGTTTTTGAATGTAACGTAACCAAACTAAAAAGTTATAAATTAATAATGGTTTAAACAACTGTACGAAATTGATCGAAAAGTAAGATGCGTTATTTTTTTCTGCATTGATATTGCAGCTGAGTTTATTGATATTTTACCAAAATATAGTTTGAAGCTTTCACTGCATATACTATTTTGTTTTCGTGTATAGCTCTAGCAAAAGAAGCATGAACTATGCAACGAAAATGACACGCGTGTTACTGTCGTCGATTTGTGACGAGGTGTAGTGTGATTTTTGTGGGTTAAAGAGTATAACCGAGTGAAATTCACAGGAACACGCGTGGCGCGTTTGCGGATGACTGCATGTACAGTAGCAGTGTTTTCAAGTGGTCTTCACTTTCGCATCTACGCCAGATGCAGAAATGAAAACAGCACTTCGCAAATGACTACACTTTTCAACCGAACAAACTTCTATGAACGGGGTATTATGAAACAGTAACATAATAGGCGAAATGCGTTTAGAAAGTTGAAAACTATGTAAAACAACACACAAAGGTTGTCAGTTCATTTGTGTATTTGTTTATAACCAATTAAACTTCCCGTGATTAAATTATTCTGCGTTACTTGCCAGTCCAAGTAGTGAAGAAAAATTCGACACTTCGTGAAACTGAAAGAAGTAACAGTAATCGTGCGCACGAAAAGAGCATAGTTAGGTGTAAATCTATACAACAGGCATTTGATTGAGAAATAAAAGAATCGTTTGAATACACAATTCAATTTAAATAATATAATAATTCTATCTAATTATATCGATGATCCACTGAAATTATTATAAAACAAAGACGGTAAAATAACTGAATGAGGATCAAGTAGACTTGTGTATTGATAACGAAAATGAAAGAAATAATTAGTGGACGATAATGCAGTAACGATCCTGAATCTTTGTCAATTTCTAAATAATATGTATAGTGTTGACATTATAATTTTATTGTATGCGGTATGTAAATTTATTGCTTTTATGAATTGTATGAGTGACTTTGCTTTAGAAAATTGATGTATATAAACTTTAAAATGTCCTTTTTTTACAATTTTAAGTTTAAAGAAAATTTTGTATATTTAATCAAAATAATTAAAAATGCATCATAATAACTTTGACATTTTCTAAATTAAGACCACTTATATTATATATATATTTAGATCTAGGAAAATGTGTACATTTATATTTATTATTATTTAAGTTTACATAAACTTTTGAAGCCCACAATTATTACTATTTAAACAATCTTGAAGAAAATATCTTAATATGTCTATATTAAATCATAAATGAGTAGTTTAAATAAGCATGACCCCAAATACCCTTCAGGGATATCAATTTTTTCAGAACTAAAGTATTTATATTTAACGTGCTGAACCCCGTTTGACAAGCATCTCTTAATCCGCTCGATCAATGTTTCAGAAAAACCAATTTTTTTCACTTTTCTTTAAAAAGATGATAAAAATGTTATTTCAAATTATAAATATTATAATATTATTATATTATCAGTACCATACTAATAATATTTGAAGTCATAGTAATCGAAAAACATCAATCTCTAGCAATACCTTGTTTACGTTTTAATCAATTTTATTTTATTTGTGGAAGAAATACAGATGAACATCTGGTGCAATATATTTAGTATATTTTAAATTCGCTTTAGATGGGTTTTGACATTTGACATAGTATTTACGTCAAAACCTATCTAAACTGAATTTAATAGTATTTGCATATCAACAATCATCTAAATTAAGTAAGTATCAAATCACAATATCAGTATCAAAATACAATAAGTATAATATAGCAGATGTTCATTTCTATTTTTTAGTTAGTGCATTTAAATGAATAGATTTAATATAGAAACTTACCAGCAACTTGATCCTCCGTAAGTCCATATTCAGACTGAAAAAAAAAACAAAATATTGTTATATGTATGTAAACAATATATATGATCTATAGTTTAAATTATATGAATATACAGTAATAGCATATATTTCAATATATGTTTTTATATTTGAATTATGTTTAAAAAAAAAGAATAATTAGTAAAAGTAATATATTTTGAAATTTTTGTTTCCTTATAGGTTGCTTAGATTTCAAATATATTGCTTCTGTGTATTACGCTATTACTTGCATTAAACATGAAAATTGAATAATTATTTAGTAGTTATAAAACATGTGTTATTATTAAATAATAATTGAAATTATAATTTTAGTTTCCAAAAGAGAAAGGAATAGTTTTACACAAATTAATGTATTTGTAATATTAAAGAATATAATTATTTTGTAATTATAATTTTTAAACAATTAATATTGGTGTTATAGAAATATTAAAACATAAAGATATAATGTTTATAGAAATCAAATTTTTTAATCTTTGTAAGATGCCTTATGTCTTACAAGAAATTAGAACCTACTCAGCACTGATAAATTTGCAGATTATAATTAATTTAAAAGTGATAAAAATAATTATAAAGCAATAACAGTAATGTTGTATATCAAATAAAAGTCACATAAAATTAACAAACTTATATTATAGATATAATTTAAACAAGTTTTAATGATTCAACAAAACTACAACTACATATTTAATACGAATCCTGCATAATTTGAAGACAAAATATTCTGATGCAAAATTAAAGAGATATTGGTTTTAATCTAACTGATGATTTTAATGAACTATCATAAATTAAATTACTTTAGTGTAATTTTTATACAAAAACAATTTAATGTACAATTTTTCATTGGAGAATTAAAAAAGAAATAAATTCACATTTCAATCTTGACATTAAAAAAGGAACAAATTACGAAATGTATAACAAAAGAATTAAAACTAACTTAAAAATCAAGTTTCAGACACAAGAATTATTTTTCTTAATACTGTACCTGTGTTATAATTTTATTTTACACAATTAATGAAAAGCAAAAAATACATATAAATATATATATAATATAATATAAATATATTAGTATAAAGAGAACAACATTTTCACTGATATTTGTTGTATGAATGACCAATTTTTCTGACTTTACATCAAACTTTATGACAAAAAAAACACGCTTAAATTTTCTTTACTATTTTAATTTATTTTGCACTAAGTTTCTCAGCATTTTGTTTCCTTATAAATAACAGGTGCTTCAACTTAATTTCATTCATATGGCTGGCCTGTGAGTTCATAAGACAAATGTACTATTATGACAAACCCTTTTGGTTTTATTCTGACTAAATCAGTAGCAATAATTATATACAGGTCAAATTGCACTCAGCATCTTCAATGCTAAGATAATTCTTGTTTTAAGCATTAATCCAGGCCACTATAAATGGTACATTATATGTATTTTATAATAATATATAGCATAATTATTTAAACAATTCCAATTTGTCCTGCATTCAATGTAATTACATCTTAAAAAATTAAATCGTTTATTAAACATTATTTAACAAGTAATGCGACATTATTTATGTTATTACTGTAAACTGAATTTTCAGATTTATATAAAATATTGAAATCATAATTTATTTATAACAAACATTGTCATAATTGGCTTATACATTTTTAATTTGTACTTACTATCAAAGGTTCAGTTATAAACTGTACAGCAAATATCATATCTCCTTTTTAAAACTTTAAAGTATTATAAATATTAAAAATTAGTTCATTAAAATATTTATGTTATGCATTTACAAGATTAATTTTAATCTGACAAAGTTTTAAAAATATAAGAAATCGGAAAAAAAAAGAAAACTTTTTACTCGACTCAAAATGAAACACCATTTATCATAAATATTATAGTAACATAAACTCTAACATTAATATCAATTTCATATTGCGGAAATTTATTAATTAGTAATGTGAAAAGTGTATAAACACACCAACACGTTAATACACAATTCTACAATAATAAAACTGATTTTGTTTCATTCGTGTATACATGTCGCTGTTTACAAAACTTGTTTTGAAATAATAATTTAAAAAAAAAAACGTATTTTAAAAATATTTTGTTTTTAAATTGTAATTTAACGTCTAATCATATTAACAATCATACAACTACTACGTTCAAACTTATAACCTTTATTTTTTGATATTTATCAAATATTAACATAAAATGTAACGGTTTCGTTTTATTATTATATTTAAGCACGAAATATTTTATTATTTTATTTAACTATAAAATGTTTTTTTTTGTTTTAAATGAAAACATTAAATTATTTCCATGTAATAAAAATTGAAATATGTTAATATACCTGTATCTATCGTCACCAATTGGAAAGATCCAAAACTGTTACCGTATCATTATTCCAATTTTAATTCTACCTTCATATCAGTTTTGAAATAGGAATTATATACTGATCATTATTAACGAAGTTATTTCATTTTTTAACGCAATGCACTATTATGATAATAAAATAATTCGCTCGGTGATAAAAAGCAAAAACGAGTTCACAAACTCTAACGTGTTGATTATTGTCAGCAACAATTTGTTTGGAAAGGTGTTTAAATATGTGTTCGGCTGCAGTGTAAAAATAGTCAACGATTTTCTGTCTTGCAGTATCAATGAAAATGATCTATGCACTTTATTAATGCTTGCACGCACGTATTACATATGACATTTTATGAAATATAAATCTAGAACAAATTGGAATAATTTACAGATTGTTTAGTTTAAATAAAATTAAATGGCAGAGTGTTTGTCTGAAATTTGCGCGAATACGTAGAAGTTACACACGTTTTTATAAAACTGAATTCACTTGCACTGGATTTCGTATTGCACGAGTTTCCCAACAACAGTCATCGCACTCTCTTAAATATTATTTATCAATAATATATTGCTTTTGACATAAAATTCGATAGTAAACGCAATAATACGTTCAATTTGAACAACCAAGCGGTATAAACTTTAATAAATGTCTCGTATGCTGCATTACGTACACGTTACATGCATGTACTGTACGTACATGCATTATGTGTACTGTACACATGCATTATGTGTACTGTTACATACACAGTCATATGTACGTGTATATTGCTTTATCATTAAGTTTGCCAATGGCTATATTTTGTCCCGAAGATTGTACGATTTGGAAGAACTATTCGACATTAACAATTTAATTGCTTCTTCGTTTATTTAACTTCAAATTGTTGAGAACATCCAAATTACTCTATTAAAAGTGCGACTATGGACACCTAACTCCAGTTCATTGTAATTCGTATGAATTCATCAAATTATAATTACAAGTTTAAAGGAAATCTGGCAAGGAAATGGACATAATTGATGAGAAAGACAATTTTCATTTTTGCAAATTTAATCTCAATTATTTGACGAGCAACATTTAGAAACGTGCTTTTTCCGAGTTTCGTAATAGAATTAAAAAAGTTCTGTGTAGGGAAGTTGTGTCTGCAATGCAATTTTATAACTTTTACGAATTATAATGTTTAATTTCAAATCAGCGTTTCATGCGCCGTTTGTTTGTTTATTTAATATTTAATATGTTACGCAACATAGTTTCTTTACATAAATACTGCTAAATTTTAAGCATTTACTGGGCACGTATTTTTGTGGACGTATGATTTAAATTACCACCACGCAATTGGGCGTAAACCCTACGTGAACAAATTGTACATTTCATTCGTTGTCGAGGTCACCATAATATGATTACATTAATTACTATTCGTTAAGTGTGTAAAAAAAAACGATAGAATTAAATTTAGTTATCTTAAATCACGGGATACAAATCTAAATGTTACATGATATCTGAATGAAATGTGTTTAAATGAAATACTGGTCAAGTATTAATGTGAAATTATTTGTAACCTACAAAGATCAATGTTTTGCAAATGTTTTATTATATTTATATTAAAAATGCTATATGTTATTGCAAGGTAAGTAAATCGTATTAAACTTTATTATAAAAATATACCGTGCGTGAAATTTGAATATATAAATTTATCATTCAAAATATATACTATTACAAATATTTGATCAAATAATTGAAAACTCAAATTTAAACATTTTTGAGGGATCTATAATTTTATAATTTAAATTTTTCTTACGATTCAGTTATTTAGTTTTAGAATATTGTTAAATTAGTTACCAGGAAAGATATCAAAAGAGATGTTGGAACTCATGTACGATTAATTAAAATAAATCATTAAAAAGGCTCTGCACTCTGTAACAAAAGTGATATTGATCAAAAGAAAATCATATGAGTTCAGTTACGACAAAATTTAAGTTTTGCGGACTAAAAATCATTACTAAAAATATCACCAACATCTTCATCAATATCGAAACTTCTACAAATGAAAATGTATATAAATAATGGTATTATTTACTAATACTGTTTGTTTGATTCAAACCAGCAAAGTTTACAAATATTAATAGTTCTTATAACAACAGATAGCTTCTTCAAACGAATAAGTAATTATAAATAAATGAATAGCTTTAAATATTCATTTATTTTATAAGCTAATGAATCTTCTTTTCATCTTTGATGGTAAATCAGTGGACTATTGAAAAGGACAGATTTTTTGATAGAAATAAAAACCAAACTGACCCATAAAAAGTATAATTAAATTAATATTCATTAAAGCATTTATTAAGTAATTGCAAAAAAATACTGAAAAAAGTATAACAGTTCATTAATGCTTAAGTTTAAAAATTTATAAAGTCAAATGAAATGGGTTTTCAACATTTTAAATAATATACAGCGAACGAATATTATAGTGCGGTACATTTTTAAGATTAAAATACTGTAATATTGCTATTATTATTATTAATGATAATCGTTAAATTTAATATATCATATTATTTAATAAAATAACTGTTCCTTTGCACATGTCAGTAAAATGTATAAGAAAATAATTATATCTGTTAAATTATAATAGGCAAATTGAAATATTAAAACAAAAGCTAAACTTCTTATGTTTAATCAAAAAATTGTTATAAAAACCAGCCCATTTTAATCTATCTTTTTTGTTTGAAAAAACTTTCAATCGACTTCGGTCTTCCCTTTTACAATAATTAGAAACAACGACCTCAATTTCAGTTTCATGTTTCATACATAAGCGAAATAAATTAAAAATGTGTAATAAACCTGCTTGTTTATCTAATCAAACACAAATACTTTACGGGAAGCAATGCTCATATCAGTATTAAATTAAACATTAACTTAACTCGAAAGCATCGTGCTGACATTGAAAGTTTTCAAATCAGTATTTGATATTTGTACTGATATATTAATTCGTAATTGATTAGCATAAGTATAACACTCCTTAATTAACATTATTTCAAACGATATTTTAACACGCACTGAATATTACTTTAAATCAGCATTATGTCTTTTATCGAATCCATAATGCTAAGGTTGAAATGTAACATTCTTTAAAGTTAAAACGTAGCCAAGCATTTTAATGCATGAAATATTTCTGAACAAAACAATTTTATTTACTAAAAAAACACCGATAACGAAATATCAATAAGAAAACATAAAAGAACCATTTTTAAAATGCACGTATTTATAGAGTTTCAACATGATATTGTGATCCTCGGAATAAGTACTTGGCGCCGTGCCCACGGAGATTATTAAAGATGTTCGAGTTCGATTCTTACCCACGAAAATTTTCAACTCAATTTTTAAATGTGTTTAGTACGTACTTGAGAGTTATAAACTTGTGACATATATATTGTGTTTAATGAAAATACATTTTTATTCTACACGGATAAAAACCAAAATCTTCGTATTACAATTCAACGATTATTCATGAAAAATAATGCTTGCTCTAACGCAGCCATTTGCATAACATTTTCATTCGACTGTTAACAAAGTTGCTTCTGTTTACAAATTTGTTTCGTACAAAAGAATTGTTGAATATTTATCCGTTTGTTATAGAAATAAATCATCAATGAAATATCCCAACACTTTTAACGGCATGATATCTTACGATGAAAAGAGTCGCTAGATAAATCTGGCAATTTGCCTAGTTTGAAAAGACGACCAGAGCTACCACTAGCAGGTCACTTCCCATGTTATTAATAATGCTGGCCAACTTGATTACGACACAGCAGCCAACAAATAATACGATTACTCTTTATTTCGGTTAAAATTATTATAAATATAAAAATCGATGTTGTTGTTTTGTCTTAAAAATGGTACGACATTTTACACGTTTGTTTCGAGTTAACGAAATTGCAAATAAAAAATCTTGCGTAACATAATTTTAAATCTCCCTTTTATTGCACCGAAGTATATGAATAATGAATTAAAACTTTTTTCTCACCAAAGTTTTCTTTCGAAAATTGGCTATCAAAACTTTGGTAATAAGCAGTCGAGACAAAATTAAAATGAATGTTATTCAACAGGCACTAATTCAAAACAAAATGACAAAATCAGTCAAAATCGGCCAAAATGCTTATTAGCGAATTAAATATTATATATTAATCATATTATTTTAATACCATTTTAAGCGAAACTTCATTCAATGCATCACATGATATTGTATACAATTTTGCTCAATGTTCAGTAACAAAAGGTGGAATATAAATAAAACGTGATGCAGATGGATAACATAACGAAATTCATTTGGCCATTATAAATGGCATTCAGATTTATTTATAGTGTGCTTTTTGATAAAGCGATGTATAATTTA
>JABFOX010001528.1:0-12812 GCA_022817665.1 Axea sp. ZL-2020
GATATATTACAGCTTGTTCAAATGACCAATTATTCTAAAATAATATTTGTAAATTAATGCAGTTGTGTTAATTTTTTGTTGAAGATGTTAAAGAATAGTAATCATTGGTGTTGTGACGGTACGAATAAATTGATGTAATAAATAAACAAACGTTTTTGTGTAGATGTTTTGTTAAGCATTTAAAATAAAATAAAATAAAAATAAAACAGAAAATTTATAACATTCAAATATGATAGATTAAATGCCGTATAGATCAATCATTAGTTATTTTAAAAATTATTCTGTCTAAACGGCTATGGCATTTATTATATTACGGGCGGTTCAACTTTACACGTAATAGACCATATGAGTAGACATGGTCTATGTATGTTATCTAATATACAAAAACGATGTACGCACACGGCGCTCAATGTTCCAGGAATGTTTACATCTGGATCGAAAATCTCAATTATCCCGAGAACGGTTCGACACTACCGCAAAATTGTTTAGATTCGAATGCAGCAAGAATTTCTTCACATTCTTTAAATTAATATTGATTGATATCAATAATTCAATACAAATTAAATCTTCGTTACACATACCGTTGTAACATTATTTTTATGTTTATATCTTATATATACACAAAAATATCTATATAATTTCTAAATACAAACATAACTAATATATTTGAAATTAACGTATATAAATAAATATATTCTTTCATTTTGATGGCAATATTAATACAATAATTTATTAATAATACCACAGATTTAATCATATATTTCCAATTAATTCTATATTACTTCAACATAATTTATTAAATGTAAACTCATTAATACATCAATAGTTCATATTAATATTGTGTCGTACCATGTTACCTTAATAAACATTGTCAGTTTCACAAAAATATAATATCTATATGATAAATAACTTTGCAGTGAACCAGTACAATTATCAATGTTACATCAGTAATAAAATTGCTTAAGAATATTAAAACGTATTATAACTCTCTTTCGTCGCTTTAAGTAACCCAACCGTATAATATTATTCGCAATATTTTAATCCAAAGATTAATTTAATATTTCATGATTTCAACTGAATTCCAAGTAAAGTTGTCATTACCGAAATGCAGTTCATACATTTTATAACAAAATGTTTACAATATATAACTTTTAATTTAGTTCACAAAGTAAGCAAACAAAACTTTTACCTAAATATTCCATTACTTATTAAAATATTGAAAACATCATCTAAATTCTTTATATATTATTTGAAATATGAAAAATTATGAAATGAATTTTTGGTAATTTCATTTAAACAGCGGTCGTCCAGTTGGCGCCATACCATTGATTGCAGTTGGCGCCGTTCTATTTTTCTGTACAGGCTTTTGGCACAGTTGCAGTCGTCGCTCTTCAAAATTCAAATTGCAATGGAAACCAAGTATCATCGTTGTCCTCTATTCGATTCGAATTAACGATTTTCACCAAAAATTCAACGTTAAAATCAATTGATTCATTGTAGGTTGAATAATTTAAGTGTTATTTGAAGTGGCATTAATGAAAAAAACATTGTGTATGTAAGATTTTTATTTCGATAAATATATGTATAACAAATACAATTATTATACTATATATTTTTGTATTGTAAAATATAACTCCTTTATTACATTTTTTTAAATTTCTTATTGTAATTAGTTTAACTTGTTATAACATATTGTATTTTGGAAAACATGTTCTCCAAAACATTTAATTTTAAATATTTCATTTACAATTTTCACTGCTTAATTCTTCTTAGTTAACAATAAGAAAATACCAATCTAAACAATATAAATTAATTAAAAAATTATCTCGGTACCTCGAAGCCAAAAGGTCTCGAATTCTTAGCAGTAGTTTAAAATATCGCATATTATATTTTTAAGCATAGGATAATTTGAATTATTACACAAAATCTGAAATACTTTAACTGAGATATTATTGATATTAAATATAAACTTAAATTGATTTAATTATTAATATATATATGAATTGTATATATATAATGAATTGTATTACAGTTATCTTTTCCTTTAAACTTTGTCATTTATTTGTAATATATGAAATTTATATATACAAAAAATATCGTAAAGTCGTTGAACGCAATCATTTACAGATATTTTATTTTCAGTTTTATATAAAGTATAAGATATTTTGTATCAAAAACATCTCATATATACAGAATTATAACAATTTTTCAACTGGAATCAAATCTAAAAATCTAAAAATTGCTGAAAAACTACAGGAAGCACATGCGTATCAAGAATCTCATTAAGCGTTTAAGTTCCGTCGATTTATTGCATTCAAAAAGAATTTTCTTCACTCTAGTTACGATTAATACTCATTAACAATCATTGCATTATGATGAGTTGTTTGATATCAAAAACATAATGCAACGAAAAAAGACTGTATCATCTGCAAACTTTATAAAAAGTCTAAATGTAAAAAAATGCATCTATTGTAAACATTTATTTCTTCTGTTACAGCTCGAAAAATCATGATGTAATAAAGATGAAGTTCATCTGTTTTTATTACGCACTGGACTATACATCTATGGACGCCAATGACTGTTTGAATGATTCGCAAGCTAATGTGTGAACTGCTGTGTACCATTACCAGAACTACAGAGGTACGCCAATCTAGATATTCATTAATTAAACGATTTATTGTTTCATCTCAATTATATTTTCACTCCAATAATATTATCGTCATACATGTTGGATATTTAAGATACGTAATTAATCAATATGCTTAATAGGCAGTATTTTTCAAGTTTTTCAATGAATTAACAATGAATAATTTCATTCATTGAATAATCACTGAGTTTCGGAATAAATTACTGAATATTTTTAACCAAAAATTATTAAGATATATTTTTACACATTTATATGCAATTTTTAATCATTTTTTTATTTAAATAAACTGATAATCCTTATATTTCAATGAAATCTTTAAAAATTATCGTTAAAAAGTACAAATTTATAATTAAAAAATAATGAACTTTTACCTTTCAAAGCAAAAAATGTAAAGTTAAATTTTCATGCAGTAACTAAATCATTTATTTTAATTTCATGAATGAATTGGATTGCATGTGTACACACACAGCTCACAAAGAAATATACGATGTCTTATAAAACATGTAGACTTATATGGTAATATATAAAAGATTTCATTTAACTTTATAAGTTGTTTTTCATATATTTTTCATAATTTTTCACATAGTCATACATTTTTCCTTTATTGACTCATATATTTAACACAAAAAAATGAAAACAAACTCAATTTTTATAATGTTTATTTATTTAATGAACGAAACAAAATTAACGTTAACACACTTAAATGATTAATATTTTTCACCAAATAAGCAGATATCAATCTATAAATGATGCTGAATAAATTAACATGTTTTGTACTACTAATTTTTGTACAAGAACGATTTACTTACCTTTTATTATTTGGTTGTCCCAAACTCAAACAAAATTATATTTTTTCATTATATATTTAATGATCATCTGAAAACTCAAACTTCAATCACCGAAGAATACAATAATCAAATCCCAACAAGTAAAACTATACTAGAAAATGGAATATTTGTCAGTCGCATTGACCACGAAATTTTTCATAGCAACGCGTCATTTTAAATTTTACTTTCGGTGAATGTTATCTTGACACTTGTTAAATGGAATACTATTAGCCAAATTAAACATTCATCGAACAAAACGTACCATAGAATATACAATATTTGGGTATAGGAAATGTTACAATTAAAACTTAATAACTAAATGCTCTAACGACAATTATATTATTAAACCTTCTAGTAGTCCAATTAATTAAAAAATAGCATCTATTAACACAACATTTAAGGTGTTAAGTATATATTGCATATGTTAGAGCAAGTATTTTACAGTCCGTCTACTTTTTGGTGTCCTAGAGCTCATCCTATATAAGTTTAATTTCGATAAAAAGGGCAATTTTCTGTTGCTCTATCACTAACTAACGTATCAGTAACCTGCCCGTTCTTTAACCTACGTAAACATACAATCTAACCAAAACGAACACGAAATTCAGGAGTGTAAAAGTCCAAAATACGAGGTGCTACCAAAAAGTTTCCGGAATACACCAATAAATCAAATTACACTTTATGTGGATCTTATTCACCACCATCATCTTCAAAGTATTTCCCTTGGGAGTGTATACACCACTCCCAGCGGTTTTTCCATGAATTAAAAGCTCACTGGAATGCATTATTCGTGAGCCTCTTTAATACCACTTGCAATTCTGCTTGAATCTCCTCAACTGTGTGAAATCTTCGGCCTTGTAACTTGAATTTCATTCTAGAGAAAAAAAACAGTCTAATTCACTTTCAAGCCTTTCCTGAAGTTCTCTGCAGATTTGCACGCGATGCTCTTTCTGCTCATTGTTGAGAATTCGCAAAACAAACTTTACGGCAATCCGTCGTATGTCCAACTCGTTGATCATCCAACACCATATTTCAAACAGCAGCAATATGATTTTTTTAGCAACAAAATAACATCGAATAAAAAAAAAATGTGAATGAACTATTTGTCTCAAATGAGACTACCATTGATATCATTCTTGATCATCCCGTCCCCGGTAGGTAAGACAGAGGTGTCCTTAAATTCTTAAATAGAAATATTTTTTTTTTTTCATAGACTTGAGTTTTCATCACAAATATATTCAGTCTATTTGAATATTTTTTTTTTCAAATTATGCTTTAACTGAAAGTTATGTTAAGTTACCATTTACCACCATGGAATCTATCTTTTGGATCCGTAGCCTTTCCTTCACAATATTGTAACTTTTGAGTAAAGCATAATTAGAAGACAATTATTGAAGTGAATCAACATGTTTTATGATGTAGAATCTACATCTAAAATAAAAAATAGGAATTACCATTTAAGATTTTAAAGTTGCCCTCGGCTAACCATTAGAAGATCGGGATGAAGGATGGAAAATCATTTTATTGAATAGACTTTAAGACGAACGAATTTTATTTATTTTTTTATATATATATATACGGTGCGTTTTTATAATTTCAATCGACAATTGTTCAGTAATCATACATAATAGTAATCGCACATCATATTCTACAAATACATAATTGTAAAATAATAGTACCCTATACGTAATTTTAATGTATTATAAAAGTCGTACATATTTATCAAGTGTATTTAAATAAATGTATTTTATCGTTATTTAAATGAAAGTATCAAAATTGTAAACAATCATTTATGACTGTATACATAAGTTCGTAAAATTTAAAATTTAGCCTCAGTATAAAATTTAAACACCTATATATTAAAATAACAAATAAATCACTATATTTATCATTCTTACAGTTTAACATTGAATTCAATTTTATTATATTTACATTTGCATTTAACACAGTAAAAGTTATTCAATTTAAATTCTGTCGTAAATTTTTTAATACGCACGACATTTATTATAGTACGTGAAAATTCAAATTGTCTACGTATATTTTTATACTTTGAAAATTAAAGGGATATTTAGAGATCATTCTCAAGACATTTTAATAAACTTTAAATTTCAATTTTTCTTACCACTGCATGTTTGTTCCGTGCTATTTCCGCAATCAATCCAGAATTTTATCTTAGAACAGAATAAGCTATGATTTAATATCATTAACATAGTTTTCAAAAACCTGTGATTTATTTTAAACTCGACTATTTCATATCACGGAAACCTAAATTACAAATAATTAAAATAGTCATTTATATTGTTCAAAGACAATTTAAAAATACTAAGTTTGAATGTTATAAATACATTTCTTTGTTTCAAAATATTTTACCTGTACATTTATTTGTTTAAATTAAAATATTTTAATTTTAATACATTAGTGATTATTTTTAATGTTTCAATAATTTCATTTAAAAATGCATAATTACAAAATAAAATCAAGTAATCTTGTGCTTAATATATATTTCTTAAGGCAATACTTCAGCATGAGATAAAACTTAGTTATTTATAAATATATCTAAGAATATATTTATCATGGAAATGCTGTTGACTTAATATTGGACTAAATGAATAATTTATTAGATACATCAAATTATTTATTTATGATAAATTTATTTTTCATTGTATCAATTTAAATATTTCCTCTATTAAATAAGAAAACGTTGTTAACATTTTACAATAAAACTGTAAAGGGTGACTAAACGTATTAGTTTTAAAATATTCTAAATCTCTAACCGAAAACTGTACAAATTTATATTGTAGAAAACGTGTTACAAAACTATACAACTGGCTATTCAATTTTTGCACTATACCTTTTTCAGTCAATGAAACGAGTGCACTTTTATTGTATATATCTTATATCAATGATACTTAGAAATTTATTACTTCAGTGAAAAGAAAACTTGATCGATTCTTAGTGAAATCCCGTTTATTTAATTAAATGTGTTTTAATCCGGAACTTAGTCTCATAAAGTACATTAGCAATTAGACTGACATAGATAGACACATGAATATTGTAGATCAAAATCACTGCAATACTATTTACTGAACTTTTACAATACACTTAACATAGTAATACCTGAATGTTTGGTCAGAATATTTCCTTAGTCTTACCAATCTATATTCTTATTTTCCTATAGAACTGATTCAGGTATTAACAGAAAATATAAGCAGTTATTATAGAATGTTTTTTGAAAAATATATACTTGAATATATAAATAAATTGTAAATGATATCTAAGAAGATGATTTTTTAAGATTAAAAAACTACATAAAAATAATGTCTTAAAGATCATTTAAAATACGAAACAATGAAAACACGCATTTTAATTAAATGTAAATTTATAGTCAACTTTGACAACTGGTTTTCCTTTTTATTCTTCATTTAATTTCAATACAATTTACGTGAAAATATTTCTAAAGTTAAACGTGCGACATATGCTTCAAACAGAAATCCAAACTCTACTTGTACGTAGATAGATTTCGATTTCCTGTATATATGTATAAACTTGCTGTGCAAACGAACTAAAGCACGGCAAAGCTTCTCGACGCTGTTTCTGGCATTTTCAAGTTCTGTTGATTGAATAAAATAGAAAGTTTGTCGTTTTCTGACGAATAGAAGAGTACAAAAGTAGATATCATCTATTTCGATGTTTGCTATGTTATTTTCAATAATAAGAATCAAATACGTTTTTTTTTTATTCTTATTACATTTTAATAAAAATAAAACGAAATATTCCATTCTGAAATTTATAATTACAAAGGTTAATTAGTTTGAAGTACACACGTGCGTGTGTGAATATATTTACACATATAAAAATAAAAAAAATAACGAAACTGTACTATTTGAATAATTAATTACACGTCACATTCTTATTGCAATGTAATTTACTTTTTTTTTATAGTGGTATCATTGATATAAGCAAGTATTCACATTTTCAGAAATAAATGAAAGTAGATGATAATTGTTGACATAATTCGCTAAACATTTAACACGTTGACTGCCGCGTCACCCATATTCGGGTGACAGCAAAGTTTCTGATCAGACCGTGTCACCCGTATTGAGGTGACGCTTATTTGACTACTTGCGAAAGATATTCGTGTGTATTTGAAAATATATTGAACAGGAAATAACAAAACTATTGAATTGTTATAAAAGTAATATGAAAATTGTTTATTAAGAAAATTATTTAGAATGTAAAACTTTAACCGCTTCGTACAGCTGTACTCCTAGCCTGAAGGAGATTTCACTGTAAATGCGCGCGACAATCAGTGTTAATAAACTCTGAATAATGGAAAAATAAAAAATTACGCTATTCGCTTTTTTGCGAAAATTAAATTTGAAAATAATTTATGAAAAAAATTGCATGCATTTGTATTTATGTATTATTTTTATATTTAAACATATAATTGCATTATTTGAATTGCAATATATCAATACACATTTAACTGAGTATTTTAAAATACTATAAAAGAATATGATTGACCAGATCTAAAATTATACTGAAAAAGAAAAAAAAAGGCGGATAAACTTGAATACTTGTTGAAGACTTGTTATTGAATAAAATTACAAGTAAGAATGAATAAATAAATTAATATTATAAATAATAATAATAATGTGAATGAAAGAGTGCGTACTGATAGTTTGAACGTTATTTATTATGGTCTTATTAACATAATATAAATTTCATATCACGAACTTAGTGCAGTAATATTATTTTCATTATTTATTTTGTATATGATTATTTTTTTTTGTATATATATATAATAATTTTATTAATTGTTTATTTATATGTTTCAAGTTTAAACTTCTCGTCTAATCGTTTAAACTCTAATTTAACTTAATTAAAAATTATTTTTGTATTGTACATATGATCATTTAACAGTTAGAACACATAACTAATTTAACTTAGTTTAAAAAATATCACAAAAAACATTAAACTAAAATTTTATTTATTCATTTTTTTTTTAATTTTTAAGAGTATGTATGTAAATAGTAATTACTGATTTAATATATTTAATTATTTACCCTTCAATTTATTTTTATTGCTACTAACAATTGATGGAAATGTTCAACTATTAAATATATTTTACTAAATAATATAAAATTATATGTACAATTACTATGCAAGGCAAAGTCTGAATCTCTACAAAAAACATAAGTTATTACATATTCGTTACCTCAAACTTTACTTTTATTCATATTTGATTTTTTTTTTTATTAAAAATAAATAATTAAAATTAAAAATCTCTTGATGTTTTAGCCCTAATAGGCGACAAAATTTATTACAAATTAATCAAATTATAATTTCATATTAAATTTATATTTCCTTTAGGATCAAATAATTATGGATTAATAAAATATTTTCTTCGTTAATTCATAAATAAATAAATTATAAATTTATATATTTTTGAACATTTTTATTCGAGATTGACTTTACTATAAACCATAATTTACTAATAAAATTGAAAAAAAAAAAAAAAAAAAACAAGTTTTTTTTTAATTTGTACATGCTTAAGAAGAGTAAATTATCAAATAAGTAAAAAATGGTCGAACTGTTACTTTATATTGGTAATTTATATAGCCTTTTCTTGACGTTTGACACCCATAAAGAGCATTACTAACTAATCGTAATATATGTAATGGCACTAGTCAGCAATTGGATAAGCGCCTTAGAGTAATGCGCTTACCACACACAGATTCCGCTTAGCCAATTCTATGGACGTCGCAGTAATAATATTACGCCATACGAGTTTGCCAAACAGGTGGCTAACCATCCACTCGACCTTGACGGTTACATTACGAGTAATAGATTTCCGAAAACTTTTCCAATTGCCATCCAACGCCAGTACGCAAATTAACGCTAAGGCCGCTGTCGAAAACTTTAATTACTTGATCACATTGTATTTACAATTAAAAAAGTATTGTAAACATAACATACAATATAAAATAAACAAAAAGGAGAATCAGGTTATTGAACTTCTTTTTATTCATTGCTGTAATACAAAGAAATGTAAAATACGTCTATCAACTATTAAAGAAAGTAATTACATTCTTTTATAACTTTTATTTTATTTAAAAAAAATGATTTTATGAATGACAGTTCTTTAAAAACTCCAATATCTGTGTCAAAAATTTAATCACATCCTCGTAGAATTCATTTATAAAGTCATAATTTATTAATTATTAAATCAATTAATTATAAATTCTCAAATAAATAATCAAAAATCAAATCAGGTAATTATCAGTTATTAAAAATTAATTAATTACTTTCAATTTTCAACGTAGATAATTTCCTTCCTCTTTAACAAAATGAGCATAAATATGTCTCTACATAAATTAATATTTTGATAAAAACGAACAATTTTTTATCAAGACATTACTCACTTCATATTTATTTTTATTTAATTTTGGTAGTTTGAGATACATCGCAAATGTATGTAGAATATTGTATATGACAAATACTTAGTGAAAGCTACAGTTGATAGTGCATGAAATATACCGGCATTTATTAGTTACAATGAATATGTCTGGTTGATGATCGAGGATAAAATTATTTCATAATTTCAATGAAATATGTTAGTAATATCATAATGCGCAGAGTAATTAAAGACGCAAAAATATCGTTACAATTATTATTTTTTATTCCTGTGTAAAAACTTTATCCAAAATTATATCAGTAGTCAAAATTGATATTTGAAAAAATATATAATCATATATCGTTAGATATATATCTTATCGCTTTATATGAACACGAAATTGTTTTGCGTGACAAATATTACGTTAAATTTTAACTGTGAATAATTAATGAATATTTTATTTTATGGATGTGTAACTAAATTATTATTACATTCCATTGAACATTGAACAATACCGTTAATACTAATCATAAGTGAAATAATGATTGCAAATCTTTAAATATGTGAAATATCATCTCTACGATGATTCTTTCATGAATTCATTATGTAGATATTTTTTTTAAACCAACGATAAAGATGTTTATGTTTTATTACATTGTTAATGTGAATCAATACATTAATAATCACTTTCAGCAAATTATCGATAAATTATTTTATTCGATAAGATATACATATTAATAAAAGGTTGTAAAACATATTTTGTCGAAATTTATAACTACTAAAGGTAGTACTTAAAATAAAAAAAAATTTTTTTTGAGTAAATAAACATATATATATATATAATAAAGATTAACTTACAATTATTAAATCAATAAATGTTTTAATATATTGCCGAACATCAGTGTTCGTACGTATATCAAATGAAAACGAAAAATCTCGTTTCCGGTCATCACTGTGTTAATTATAATTTGGTAGAATTATTCTTTAAAATTAATACGATATTTCTTTTAACTATTCAATTGTATTTAAATTTTATTTAAATAATTTTTTACAATTTATTTAACATTTATTTAAATCATAAAGCCATAATCAAATACAAATGGAAATTTTGCATTTGTAAAAATTCATCTAAAAATTACTGTTTTATAATTCAAACGAATAATAATTCTTACTATTGTACATCAGTATATACATGACATATTTTTGATGTAATATTTATCTCTACAAAACACATTCTTTTTTTTTATTTCACACTTCATAAGATGTAAGGCCTAAGAAAGAAATAAAATAATAGAACAAAATATGTTTCTTAATTTAATCTATATAATTTGTGATACTTTTCAATTAAAAATCATGCATAAATATTGAAAAACGTGTAAGTATATATATATATATATATAGAATGTTTGCATAGAGCAATATTATGATGCTGAATGGTATATTACACTTTATTAAAATAAACACTATATTACTCTAGAAAATTTAATGTAAAACTAGCAAAAATCAAACATTTTATAAATTAAATAAAATTTTCCTGAGTTAAATTTATACATAATAACTTTATATTTACCTGTGTGAAATTGATATATAACTTAATACTTTAATAGTGCAAATATAAGCAATACGACGAGAGATATTCAATAAGTTCTCAAAAAATCAAAGATGTTTAGTAAACGTGATCTTTTACTAGATTACGTTGATTTTGTTAAAACTCAAAAAAATATCTACACAAATTAATGGTTTTTTTCTGTTTTTCTGAGAAAATATTCAATACTCCTCATATAATCGACGATTTTTTTTAAAGATATAACGAATCATAAGGTTCTTTTTAAAAAATTAGAAACAAACTTGCCTCACCAACTGCTATCCAAGATAGAATAAATAAAGCTGTGAAATTATCTTAAAAAATACCATCCCGAAAAAATCTCTTACTTAGCAGAAACGGAGGTCCATAAAATACCTGAAACTCAAATGTGCGCAGGATGGAAATTCTTAACGGTTCCGCAATCAAATAAGATAACAATGAATGTGTCCTTGGTGAATAACGAATTCACCATTATTTGCCATCATCAACAGAAACACAAGCATAAGACAAATAAAAATCGCCTTGAATTTGTTTGTCATCCACTCAGTAGAAGGCAGATCTTGCATCGGGATTAAGTTGCTTTGAAATATGATAATATTCAGATAGATCGAGACCGTAATTTGATGTCCGCACGTCGAGAGAGGATAAATTAGGATTACGATCAATTTAGGAAAGTTTTGGAATCAGTTCTCATTTATATGGGACAACTCAATTCGCAAACCAGAGTGTATTGAAATTAGCGAAATTGATCCCAATCTTTTCTGCGTTCTCAATATATCTGTGACAGCTGAAATGGGAAATAGTTTAGTTTAAATTGCATGCTTAGGTACCTTGCAGTTAAACAGACACCCATGCATGCATGAAGCTGGACAGACGAAATACGCATTTACGATATGGCAAGATAGATCACAAAACTAACCTCTCCACCGCCACAGCAACTTAATTAAAACTGAGAGGATGACTGATTAGTTCACAGCTTGAGACAAAAAAAAGCACACAATTCAAACAGATCTTATATGTGGTCAAATAAGCTTTCTTGAGCCACTGATTTAACTCCAACAATATCTTTAAACGCTAATTAAGTATCTAATAAACTGCTCCACCAACTTGGTGTTGAGAAGAACACCATGGTGCTTTTGATTAGTGAGCAATATAAAAACGGAACTCGTATGGTTCTCCAATGATTATTTGTGAGCGTGATATTGTTCTTCTGGATAACCATGCCTCTTCATTCCCAGCAGCGGCTTCTTCTGAATGAAAGCACTGAAAATTACTATGGTGAATCATTATTTCACTAAAATTAATAGTTCACTGGGCGACATGCTATGCAAAAAAAGGGATTAAAAACATTCTTATGAC
>JABFOX010001529.1:0-12810 GCA_022817665.1 Axea sp. ZL-2020
ATCCGTGCGATACTCCTATTGGCAGTCATACTCGTAAAGATCATTATCTAAAGGACAGTTAGTAATATTAACTTTAAATACTGTTTTACGATTTGGTGAAAGATCAAATTTAAAAACATTATTATTACCACTTAAATTATTATCAATTTATATGAAACTGCAATCTGAGAGATAAAAACAATCTGAAAAATGTATTACGTACACGTAGATAAAAATACAATAAACCCAGTGCAATGCTCTTTCACGTAAATTAGAATTATTAATTAAATCCGTTAAAACATGTACTTTATTACATGTCTCATGATCATATATTGCCCACTTTAAACATTAAAACAAACAATAGGTTAAAATTGGTTTTAAAAGAGATAACGAAATAATATCACGTCTGATATCGTATAAACACTTGACAACAATTTTGATTTCCTTATAAATTTGAGTCCTGGCTACACGTTTACAACTTGCAAACGCTTTTATTACTTAAAGCGCCATCTTTTGTTACTATGATTCACGAATTTTCCAGTCCACTCAAGAAGATCCAACTTCCATAAATCAGTACCACATAGCTCTTCTGAGAGACTGGTAACATAAAAGTCGGCGCACGTTGTAACGACCTGCGGAAGTCGGCGGAAGATCGTCCTGCACAGGATAAAGGTACCGATATTTAGCCGGGTCACGTCAGAGCGCCCAGGAGGATAAAACGCGCGCGTACCGCTCCGTACCAAAGAGCGCTTCTCGCGTGACTCGGTGATTCACAAGCAGCGCCAGGCGTTACTGTTATTCCTTCATTGCTGTCACTGTTGGTTTCGTTCTATTCCACTGACTTCGTCTTCGTTTATTTCACGACTACCAACTGTCTTGGCCTTTCAACCGGTGCTTCACAATTTCTCGACATTTATGGCCGTCTCGCTGACAATTCCCACTGGAGGCTACCCTTACTGCTTCCAGAAGTGTAAATATACCGATTCGAACCAATAGGTTGCTGACGAGTGGATAACCGTTACTCAAATGTTATGGTTGCAACCGATATGCATATGGGACACATGAATGATTTTTTATTTCCAAGAGTGAAGCATTTCGACAAATACGTACGTTTATAGCTTTATATAAAACATTACTTGCATCACTATATCAGTCATGAGGACACGAAGACGTATCCAATTTTGAGACGAAAATGTAATACATTCAAGTGCTATTATGAAACGTGTACTGTCAAAGTAATATCCAACCAACAATGTCAATAGCTCATTCAACTTTTTATTTTCAACACTGATGCACAGAAAATGTAATATAGAAATATAATAATATTATGTGAATACTCTGCCAGTATAATTATTCTATTGTTCCTACAAGATTTTTTTCTGTCGTGGCTCTTTATATTTAGACATTGCTTCATATGTTGCAATGACGTCCGATTCGTATATTATCAAATAAAATACAATACTATTTCACGTATAGTTGGCATTAAGAATTTCAAATAATTTCTATTGCCATTTTAATAAATACATTTTTTTCGTACAATTGATAAGCTTCTTGCATGACATCCCAGTAAAATATTTTAAACAGAAATAAATTTAAGATTATTCTATTTAATATCGAACTAAAATATCATAAATCTAAATCACAATGAAACAGATATATAATTTAAAGTAAAATCGAAATTCATGCAACTCCTACGCTTAGGAAAAAATTTATCGTAGAGAACAACTGTACTTTATGTCATTATCTACTATGTTTTGTGGCTAAAGCTTGACAACTGTATTTTATGGGGTTTACAGTTATAAAAATCATTGATATGTGTATCATGTTCTTGTCGAAATCGATAGTAACATAACGATACAAACAATTCAATTTAAATAAATTTAATTTATTTATATTAAATACAAATAAATTTGATACAGTACGAGAATAGATAGATCTTTACATTAAATTAGGTAAATTTATTTATAATTATACGCAATAACATGACAATATGTTACATTGAACACTTTTTGCAGGAAGTTCGAGTAAAAATTATATTTAAATAATTTTACGTAATGAAATAGTTTGTTAATTTTGTAAAACAATATATATCACAAAATCAGTTCAAGGTTCTTTATGGTTCCAGTACGAAATTATGATATAAATAGAGTAATTTAACATATTTAAACTATTCATTAGAAGTGATGTAAAATAATTCTTTTTTGTCAATATCATTTTTGGAGTTAAATTTAATGTTACACAAATAAATTATGATCGTTCATTCAAGTACAACTGAGTTTTGTCGTGCATGTTTTCATTACAACTTATTATTTACAGGGTATTAATTTTTGCAGTGCTTTACGATGGTTATATGTATAGTATATGAAAATAATTCAGTTAGTGGATTAAAAGATAACGTCGAAACATCATGTCTGCATGCATAACATCTAATCGTGCAAAGAGGATATTGAATTATCAGTGTGGATATAGGAGCGGTAATATACTGTCGCTGTTCAAAGTGTATTAGTGTTCTGAAAGACTAGAGACGCGTGTTAATGCCATTATAATGGATATTAAACGCAGGATGAAACGTGCGTATACGAATAAAGTGACGAGAAATATGTGTCACAAGACTTGTAAACTTTTTTATACTTTTATGAATGCGAAATGAACTGTTTTATTTCATGCTATAAAGGAAATTTTTTATGTTAAGAATCTTTTTCTATGTCGATACATTAAAAGAGTTTAAATTAACAGAAATTACTAGAGATTTAAGATCACTAATACTTATGTGCAGTATTTCAAATAAATATAATTCAATGTTAATTTAAAGTTAATCGAAATTGAACATTCATTTTGCGTAACATGAAATAATTCTTCCTTAAAAAAATACATTTCCTGCTCATTTAAACTTTTTATTGTAAAGATTGTAGAAATATAATTCAAAGTATAAAATAATCATTAGGTACATTTCATATTTAATTTAATTAATGCCGAAGGCTACAAAACTAACTAACCTACTCTTTTGTTTCAAAACTCCCTGCAACAACTTCTATACTCTTTTCTAGACTAAACCAATAAATTATTTCAAAACCATGAAATATCGGTTGAATCTGTATTAAACATTTGGCATTAGTGAGTACATTTTTCCTTATTTTCCTTATTAGTTCGATTGCTAATTTTGACAGAACATAAACCTATTCAGACGTTGCATGATCATTTAAAGATATATATAAAGTTTCAATATCTATTTCATGCTTTACAATATTTACACATTTCAAATGGTGTTAGTTATTAATTTTTTTTTAATAGAAAATAATCATTATGTATTAACAATTTATATTTTATTTGACGCAAAATAAAGTTTAGCCTTCTTGAATTGGAATATTTATTTAGATATTCTATTGATTTATATCTCCTGTTTCATTTTGTTATTTTTTTTTTTAATTTCATTCTTTTAATCTTTGGCACTGATTTATATAATCATTCTACCGTGTACAATTTTTTCACTAAATTTCTTTTCGCGAAGTATTTCGCGCAATATATTTTTTCTTAGAAACCAATAAAATGAGAACGTATTAAAAACATGATGCATGACTTGATTTATAATTAATATAAACATTTTATATTACAAGCCATTACTGAAATAATTTTACTGGCGGATTAAGATGTTCAATCAAGGAGAGAAATGATATATATTTATTATTTGCACATTCATTGCTAAAAATATAAATAGCAGCGTAAAAAATGGCTTTACTTTATAATTTTATAGGGTATATTATGTGTAATGATACATTTAAAGAATTAGTTTTATTACAGAACTTTTTAATTGAATATAGCAAATTAAGAGATCTTTTAAATGTTTTTCTGGTAATAAATCAATTCAAAAGATGATTAGTATAAAACATTTCTATAGCAATTTAATTTTTAGCGGTCAGTTAATTTTGTTATTATAAGAGCAGTATATTAACGTGTTAAAAGGCAAATTTTTGTCAGTTGTAAGCAATTAAGTTCATCAATTGTGAACATCCAACGAATCTTTTATGTCGTAAGTGTGTTATTAAGACTGATATATATGATTTGATATAAAAGATAAGCACGATACATTTTATAAAGAAAGCATTTTGCCACAAATTATGAATATTTTAATTAATACATTACCAAAAAAAAGCATGAATGTATTACGTTGGAGAAAAATAAATCCGTTATTTTTACGTGAACTTCAAGATTTTATTGAACATGTTTTGAATTGTCCAATTTGGATCAAATATGCACTGTTTTGTTCTATAATTTGTTACCAGTTTAAAGGTAGCTTCATAATGTCTCACATTATGACTTACAGAAGTCTTGATCTCTATTAGCGTAAAATTCTAGTAATCGATTTTTAAAATCTTCTCTTGATGCCAATTTCTTATCACTAAGGAAGTCTTGCAATGCAAAAAAAAACATGATAATTGCTTGGTGCCAGGTCCGAACTATATGATGGATGCATTAAAATTTTCCAACCAAGCTTTCGAAGTTTCTGGCGAGTCACTATAAAGATATGTGACCTGGCATTGTTCTGGTGGAACACAATACATCTCCTGTTAGTCAATTCTGACCGTTTCTGATGAATCGCTTGCTTCAAACGGTCTAGTTGTTGACAGTAGAGACCCGAATTTAGTGTTTGACCTTATGGAAGCAATTCATAATAAATGATTCCTTTTCATTCCCACCAAATGCACAGCAGAACCTTCTTGGATAGTCCTGGTTTGGCCATCGTTTGAACTGCTTCACCGCGCTTTGACCATCATCGTTTTTGCACAGTGTTGTCGTAAAAGAACCATTTGTCATCTCCAGTCATCACTCGTTTAACAAATGGGTCGATTTCATTCCGTTTGGCCAAAGCTTCGCAGATGGAAATTTCATCCATCATGTTGTGTTGTGTTAATTGGCGTGGCATCCAAACATCGAGCTTTTTTTGAATCCAGCTTTGTGCAAATAGTTTAAAACTGTTTTATGGTCGATCTTTGGTAATGGGTAATGGTTTCTGGGTAATACTATGATTGCTAACATGCCAGTTAATTTCGATTATTTCTGTGATTTTATCGATATTTTCGACGACGGGCCTACCTGTGCGAGGTGCATCTTTAACATCAAAAATACCTGAACGGAATCGATGAAACCAAAATTGCACGTAATTGGCTGTTACAGTACCGAGACTATAAACCCTATTCACAATGTCAGCCGCCTGGCTTGCATTTTCGCTTTTATTAAAGAAAAACTGTAAAATGTACCGAATTTTCTCTTTGTTGACTTCAATTTTTAACACCGTGTAACTCACAACTGAATTGTCGAATCACACAAATTTACATGGTTTTTTTGTATTACGGAATGTCACTATTGTAATGAGCACAAGTCTGAAGTTGTTTGATTAATATAAATAAAAAAATAAGATAAATGTCACTACAGTGACCTAATGAAAAAAAATGGATTACTATTTCCCTAAACTAATATATTTCATACAAAATATTATGGTACAGAAAAACCATCTGTGGACCAGTTAAGAATTATACGTAATTCAGATATAGTTTTATTTATAAGTGGTTAGAGTAAAAATAAAAACTGGTAGTTTAAATGTTTAGATTTTTAACTCAGGATGATTATTTTGGTAACATTATTTAAAACAAAATTACTGCAGAAGATATTTTGAATGATCTTATATTGGTCGGAAAACTATTATTCTTTTTGATTTCTTTAATTTTTGAATACTAAAAACATAAAATAAATTTTTCGAAACTTACTCCAAAAAATTTAGAATCAAACAACATTTTGAATTGAACTCGAGCCAAAATAAGCTCCAGTTAAATTTGGACAGATATAAATTTCGTCACATATAAATAGAAAAAAATATGTTTTTTCCATCTAAGTTTACGTGATACAAAGTCAAGGCTGTTTAGACTAGACAAAAAGATAAACTTTTCATCAATATAATCTAATAAAAGTAAAGATAATTAGGTTAAGTTTTAATTACGTGTTTCGTCCGCTAATATAGTAACTATTCAGTTTGTCTAATTAATGATTAATGTAATTTTTGAATTATTTTTGTATAAAATTGTTGTAGATGAATTAGTTATTATAACAAACTCACTCCGTATATCTCAATTCCCTATTTTTCAAAAACTTGCAAAGTTATAATTAATTATTGTAAATTCTGTGAAAATTAAGATGCTATTTAAAAATTTCCATAGTGAGATATTATTAGAACAGACGGTATATGATAGTAAGTTCGTATTTGTTTAAGAAAAACAGGGATTTGTAGAATCAAATTCAATTCTGGATCATCTAAATAAACAATAATGTAAGATTAAATACCTTTTATTTCACTTAAAATAATAATTCAGATTGTAGAAATGTGGACAAATTCTAAAAATGTAAAGTTTTTCAACTTGAATTGTATATTTATAATGTTATTGTAGCCAATTTCTAACTATTCTAAAAAGGAGATAGGTCTATTTAAAACATATTTTATGTACATATGAGAAAAAAATGTATTTTTAGAAATTATTTTTTAGATATTCAGATGTAAAAGAACATTCAGAAACTTTTTTTTTAGTGGAAAAAATGCAATTGACGAATTACATATCCTAAAATATAACATTAAAATCTATGTATACTATGTTAGACTAAACGTAACAGCGTTATGATCAATAATGAAACTTGTATAGACATTTTCATATGAAAAAGTAAAATATTATTCTGTTATCACACGCAGTAAGTCATTAATAAATGTTTCCTACAGTCAGAATTTTGCATCTTCATTCAGTTATTTTAATTCTTAAGCACGAATTATCAGTTATAAAATGTTATACTTGTTTAGAAAACAGTTCAGTAGTAGAACAATAGTGATGTAAAATTCTCTTAATAATATGCTGGTACGGTTAACTGTAATATTTTAATAGCGAAATTCAGCACCGATTAGTGGTTGTTGAGTGTCAAAACATATGGGTATTAATAACCGTAAACTCTACAACTGGAAAATAACATTCATTATTGACAAATTACTGACAGGATTCTAAAAGGAAATTTAATCATTGTTTGTATTTAATTGATGTAAACATCAAAAAATAATTTTATTTCGAATTAAGTAAAACTTAATTTGTATCCTTTGATCTACAGATCCATTACTTAAGGAATAAATGAATCATGTAAAAATAATGCACATATATTGTGCAATGTATACATTGTACGCACTTATAAAAAATAAATTAAATTGTACCGCATTACTAAAACTTTAAGATAATATTATACATCCTTTACAAAATTTCCGAAAATGTTCATCCCAACGCGTTTGCTAATCTCGAAGAAACAAAGCCAATTTTGTACTGACATTGTCAACGAGTTTCAATCCAGGAAACATAAAATATGTGTAGTAGCTAGCGTCAGTTTAACGCAATGATCCTATTCAAGCGAATACTACAATGTTAACAAAAAGCGATCTGTGGCGTCGGCGACAAAAAACCAAGTCGAGGTTATACGCGAGCGCATCAACCTCGGCAATGAATTTTTTTCATATCTGAAACGCGCGTGTCGTTATCCTCAAAGGTTTCCGTCTTCCGGGGCGTTTTCGCACTTTCGCGCGAACGTAACGTTAATTGCGTTCACTGTTTCTTTTTGGCGCGACTCCAATCGCGATTGTGATCTGCCGTTGGCGGCATCTCGTTACCGCGCACGCACATCTCGTGCCGATCGCGAGAGTTGGGTTCCTGCACAACAGCGATGAGAGCGGATGTCGGCGGCTCGCAGTGCGCATCGCCGATTATATTCGTACGAGCCGGTGGCACGCGAGGCTCGCGAAAGGTCATTTGCGACGCGGATCGATGCGGATCCACATACCGATAAGCGAATGAATCGCTTATTCGAATCGTCGCGTGCGACGCAAACAAAATGCCTGTAATTGGCTGAGTCGCATGACAAAATCGCGGAATTATTTTCCGTGATGTCACAACTACCGTGAGGACGTAGAAACTTTTACGATCCTTTAATCTGTATAATTTAATATATTTTATCAAATAAACTTTGCATTTTCAAATTTTGTATTCAAGTGTTTTGATTAATCGTTAAAAATCTTGTTAGTTTTAGCAGGGACGCTCTTAATAAATATTTAGTCTGTTCAGTTCATGTTTTCAATATGATAATTTATAATTGATTTGTGTTTAAAAATTGTTGAGTGTAGTATTTCCTTTAACTATTGATATTTCTGTTATTCTGTAAAGAGTATAGGACTTTATGTTGTGAGATTTCTATTAGAGATTTCACGTTCACGTGGCGAACAAAAAGATGATTATTCGATTTATTTTTCATATGACAGAGTTTTACTCGCACGGACTTAAAGCGTCTTCTTGTCTTTTTCTCAGATGAGTTATTCTGCCAAGGAAGGATTCGGGTCAATTGATTTAGAGGAATGCACTAGTTCGTTGAATTTTCTTCGTTGTATTAGGTTTAAGGGTATTGTGTAAAGTATTGAAAAACTCGGGACATGTGTTGAAAATAATGAGAGTGATGGAATTCTTGCGCAGTTTTTCATTCGAATAACGGCGAGACTTTTTTGCGCTTTTGTGTTATGCTTCGTTTGTTCGAAAATGAAATTGTTTTGAATTGAAGGTGGATTAAAGTATGGGCATGCAAAGTTTTTGACAATGTTTCTAAATTTTTGCTAACTTTTTTTTAACGAGTTTACGTTATTTGTTCTCGCGTTTTAAACTGCTGTAATTTTGAAAACATTTTCATTTATTTGTATAACTTTAAAGCAATATTAATATAATTGTATTATTAATCAAACATATTATTCATCACGTATTACACTGTTACTTGAATTTAAATGTGTGTATAGTTATATATTTCGAATATATTACGCCACTACTTTTAGTTATTTAATTTTAAATCTAATATATACAGAATCATAATTCATCAAATTATGTTTCCAAGATAAAAGTATGTATTCAAATATTTTTAATACATTATAAAAAATGAGGAAATTTGAAAAAAATTTAAATGTAAGCATAACGTTGTTTCGTGTAATTTGTTGAAAATCTATTTCAATCTAAAACGTTATACGAGCATGTACATGTACAAGTTCTCACAATAAATATGGAAATGGAATAATTTTTCTATTTATAAGACAGAGACAATAAAAATAAATGCATTGTTCTATGAAGAATTTGTTCTTTTATGATGGTTTAAGCAAAAGTATAGTAAAATTTAGTGTATATTTTATTAGTTATTAGACATTTAATAAAACTGCACTTTATTCATACTTGGCTATAAAGTAAAAATTTATAAATATAAAGATTCAAAATTTATTCAAACAATGAAATTACACGATCTAAAGTTCTAAGGTTTGCATTTCTTGTACTGCACATGGATATTTATAATAAACTATATTACTTAATAATAGTTCTAATTATTCAACGTTTTTTTATAACACATTCTTACGAAACTAAAGGTATTTTTTTGTAGATTTAAAATAAGTACACCAGTGATGGTTTCTCAGTCAATGCAATGCACTCAATTAAATTCTAACATTTATTTGGTAGATTTACATGTAACTCAACAAAGAAGATCAAATTTAAATATCAATAGGATGAAAACTGGAGAAATGTCATTACCAATTTTGTATGCGAAGTGTCGAAATTGACACAACAAATTCATTATCAAAAATAATTTGATTTTTAAAAACAATCACAAATAGTTTAAACATTTTTATTAGATGTAATTTTCAGCCGTATTTTTGGCGATAAAAATTTGTTTACGAATACTGACATTTAAGAAGAAATGTCATTCGTTCGTGCGCCGTCACGTAAAACTCATCGCCGTGTATAAAACGTGCGCAAGAGCTTTTTTGTCCTATTCTTTATTTCGATCCCTTACACTCCTTATCTTAGTCAATTTTTTATTTCTCTTAAAACGTTTCGTTACATTTTATTCATATACATCAACCGATATAATGGAAAACAAGTTTTTGAGAAAAGAAAAAAAAATAAAAAAAAAAAAAAACCCTATAAATATCTATATTTAAATCATGACATTTTAATTGAAATTCACAAATGTTCACAATGTTGTTCACAAATAATGATTCAGCTAAAAACGTTCCGATTCATTTTAAATCTTTATTTTTACTATAAAGTATAGTCGAATATTTTACCGCGTTCGAATTCTACAAAAATGACCAATAAACACTCGTTCAATAACATTATGCAAAGCTTTTAGTCTTACTTACATGTACAATTCTTCTTAAAATTTAGAAAACTTTTGTAGCGGACCTTTGTCGACCGAATATGCTACCTCGCGACGTTTTATTACATCCAAAAGTGTGATATGGCAGAGTGACGTTGACATCTTTGCATACGATAGCGCGTTGATATATAACGTTACATTTGTCTAACTATCTAAAATCCTAACTCCAGCTGACGTATCATTTGTTTAGGCGCACTCGAAATGCTGCCATATTATCTGCGACAGATGAATAATTAATCGACGATGTATTCTTGTAATTACATTCGCATTTTGTTTCGGCTTACAGTCTATTCTAAGTAATTAACTTTGTGCGAAACATCAATCATTCTTTGCGAAGTGTATTAGGTTCAAAGAAGTCTAAATACTTCGCAATCTTGATAGAAGAAGAAAGCGTTTGAATTTTGTTACAAGTGAATGAAAATAAGGATTCGAATTAAAGACAAAAAACGAACAAACAAACAAACAAAAAATTAATACTGAGGCACAAAATAACAAAATACCGTTTTGCGGTTGAATAAATTTCCGTGATTTACAATTCCATATTCTGTTATTCAAGAGCAACGTCGAATGATTATCTTGGTAAATAATTCCGAGCGCGAATGCAAAGACATAGTTCTTTCTTGCGTCACAGTGACAGCGAAATAGCCATAAATGAAATGCATTAATCACGAGAATTGATTGTGTCTGAATGGTAACGTTGATTTTACGAAAGAAGTCAAGGAACATGGATTGCTACACTCAGAAGTGCTGAAACGAGCAACGATAATAAAGAGGACGGCTTGGAATTCGTGAAGAGACAATTTGAGGACAGCGACTGCCATAAACGGCCGAATTAAATATTTTTCTTAGACTTTTGTTTGAGTTCGCATGTTTTTGTGAATGATCAATCAAATAAAATATGTTAAATTTCGTTATCATTCGAAATATTGTTATTGCTTTAATTGCACTTTCCCCTTAATATACAGGATTAGTTTAGAGGCAAATTCTCAGACGAAGGAATTCATTGCGAGGATGGCAAACGGTGAACTACACGTACACACTCACTCGAATAACAATACTCAATAGTGACTAGTTTAATGTTAAATTTACCTTACACAGCGTCATTTCCAAGAGGAATGAGATATACCAAGATGTTGACAGAACTACTACCTCATGATTTGACTATCCGAAATTGGGTGACCGTCGAATTTGCAATGTCACGTTATTCAATGTAAATTTTCGTACCATTTACGCATTTCACTCGCCAGTTCAGAGAAATTTTGTATTGTTATAATGCATTTATAAATAGTTTCGTCTTAATTATGCATTAATGCACGTAAGCATTTCTGTTACGGTACGAAAATAAAAATATTGTAAACAGTACTTTCATATATTAAATGATCCGAAGACAAAGAAATTCAAATGGTGTTGTTTGAGTACAGACAAAAATTACACGATGATTCCAGGTTAAAGAGTTCATTGGTTTTACAACACAGTTTTGCAAAATCCTATGAACATTTATTAACCTTTACAGAGAGCATTTTTGTAAAAAAAGGATCGTATCCGTTTGTACGATTTATGTTGTAACAAACATTTTTTTTTAGATAATATTAATTATTAAGATAAAATAGTTAATATTAATATTAAATCACATTCTTCTTGTTTCTGCAATAATCCAAGTCAGGTGACAAGGATTTGTGGTTTTAATTGATCAAAGTACAAAATTTTCACAGTTGTAGGGTTCATTAGGATTATCAGGTCTCAAAATTAACACCAATTAATTTGTTAATTAATAAATACTCCTTTAATAATAAATTAAATGATTTGTTGAACAAGCATTTTGCCATGTATAAATATAAGACGCGCTATTAAATCATATTCGAATTAGTATATTGTATCAAAATAATTAACACTGTATGGAAAGTGCTCATTAAGTGCAAAACTTTTGTTCTGATTCTAAGTATTATAAGTTTAATTACGATAATAAATTTAAAGATGTGATATTAAATACTTAATGTGAATTTTGGAAACATAAAACATTAAAAATTTCAGCAAAGATGTTTTAAAATAACTTCGGAATATTTCTTTTGTACACAAAGTAAACGCCGTGAAATCGACTGAATTAAGTTTAAACTTCTGTTTAACGTTTCATATGCTTTTATCATTCAAATGAATTTAAAGTAAATTTATGCATAGCATACATTTTGTAAAACGTACGAAGTGTATTAATTATCCATGGTTTTTTTATCATTAATTTTGAATTTTACTGCACAGAATGTCTTTTTTTTCGTGCAAATTTACCATTTTTAAAGACTCCTAATAAATTTAACGCAATAATTGTATTTGTCGCGTAAAAACAGAATTAATTTGTTTTATACTACTGTATACATTTGCGTATGCAATAGTATACGAACACGAAACGAGAAGGGTGATAGGGATTACGTTCACGGACAACCGATCTACAAGTAACTTTGACCTCGATAGACAAGAGGGTAGTGAACAGTGGCATTAAATAACAACGTTCAGAGTCGGGATACTGTTCTCAAGGGTGAATAAAATCGAAAACTGGATATCCATAAAAAAAAAAGAAACGAATTT
>JABFOX010001530.1:0-12808 GCA_022817665.1 Axea sp. ZL-2020
ATATAGGCTAATTTAGGGAGAATATTAAAGGAAGTTCTGTCGTCGATTGATAAAGTCGAATCTTGCGATATCAAGTTCGTTAGCATGAATTTTATGTAAACTATCCAAGAAAAAAAAGTTTAGTAAAATTAACTAAACATTTAATATCAATTTCAATAATAATATTTCTGTATACTTTATAACCATATAACAATGCATTTTAGACAAAATAACATTTCATATTTTATGTATATTAAATTTTATTGAAGTTTCATTCCCAAATATCACTCCTACAAGAATTACTTGTCATGACTGTGAAACGGTGAGTTAATTCGGGAAGAAAATATATAACGTGACATAAATTTTCATTGCTTTATGTCAATTTCTTCACAGCTCGAATTTTTAAAACAAACTAGCCTCTTCATAATAGTATATTATACTATATAAAATTTAATCTTGAATACAAGCATAAAGCAAAATATCCAGATATTTCACAGGTTAAAAGAACGATAAATAATTTATGATGCATAACGTTACCAAATTTAATGTATATCAAAATTGTAATGCTTCTAAATTCAATAATGTTTATCTCACAAAAGTTATTTCTTCAAATGTTGAAGGAAATGATATATTATTTAAATGTATATTGGTATCGTCGGTATTAGGAAACATAATCATCAGTTTTCGCACAACCGCATTTTTATTTTAAATAAATAATATAAATTAGATTGCTTTTAAACCACAATGCATTTTTTATCTGATACAAATGTCATTCAAAATTATCCAAATAAAATTGCACAATCGTTTACGTCAAATTAAAAATCAAAATGTCTGCAATTAATGTATGTGTTGTTTAAAAAATAAATTTAAGAATTCTTCTTATAAGTAGAATACTATTTTTTACGTTAAAACTCGTTTAATGCGAGCATCAAAATAATCTAAACATTTATTAATTAAAAATAATTAATCAATCTTAAAACCATTAATATAGAATTACTCGAAGATATTCATTTAAATTAGTCATCGCACTAACTTCTCTTCTTTAGTCCTTCTTGAAAAAGATTGTATTTAACTTTGTTCATTTAGATAATTGTAAGTTGTAAAATAAAAACTTGTTCCATTTGCTATGAAATACTTGTCCGGTGGCAGTCGAAAAAAACAACATCCGCTACTTTATCAAAGCTGCTTTGAATTTTTGCAGCACTCGTATAACTTCTGATACAAAACTTAATTTCTGTATAAAGATCCGGCGAACTACGGTAAGCCGATTATTCTTGTATTTCAACCATTACGAACTTTACATTACTTTCCTCAGGTAATTAAAAGGAACTTCCTTCTTTCTTATATTTGTTATGGAAACTCCTTAAACATAATTAAATAGATAATTTTAAAAAGCATCATATATGTTAAACTAATTTAAAAAGAACATAATTATGTGTGAGACAGTTTCATTTGTATTCCCGCAATGAAACAAAAAACTATCAAAAATGAGTTTGCAACTTTACTGCTTCGGTTTGGACTGCAATACAGAAATATTACCGTTTCGATGTTACCATTCTGATCTTTGTCATGCTCAGAAATGGAAGACCAAAGTTATTAAAAGTATTATACTAACATAGCCAACTGTGTAATGTGAAACTTATATAATCTTTTATATGAGTACAGCACAAGTTAGCTCAAGGGCTAAATAAAGAGCCTTCGGAATTGTAATACTTAATTTCACATATCATTGAAAACAAATTTTTTGTCAGCTGAACAAATTATATTATATAATTATTATTATATATTAAGTTATTTTTTAATATAATAGCATTGTTAAATATTTAACCAAAATTATTATTATTTTAGTGAATGAACATTAATACTGGGTCAATAATATCCAAATATTGGTTAATGATAAATTTTATTGTATATTTTTGTAAATCTTGCACAAGTAAATTTTGCTTTTGCAAACCAATTTTCATACCTCTAATAATCTACAAATAGGCCGTAATTCAAGTGGTTTTGTCACTCCATTATTAGTTTTGCTTTGGCAAAGAAATGGCTCGGTGCATTTTTAAATAAATTGCCAGTTGCTGTACCACTCATGTAACTATTGTACATGTACCTATTGATTTCTACATTAATGTCATTCTAAATTATCGTTTACAAAAACGTCAAATTACCTTAAAGAAAATTTGGAAAATATTGAAAAGATATTAAATACAATATAAAATAATGCGTAAAAAATTGTACTTAAATGTTTTGAACAGATTTAACAAGGACGCACTAATACCGACTAAAATTAAAAAATTACACACATTGACTTTGCAATAATTTGAAGCAAAATTTCAGCCGATCGGTTTCTTCAATGAAATTTAAAAATTACTTTCTCACTTCAAATTCTCACTTTAAATTAAAGTTTAACTTTAATTAATGTAATTGAAACAAATGGAATCGTTGAAATTTAATTTTATAAATAATTCAAAGTTAACACTGAAAGTTTAATGTTAAAAAATGAATTCCCAACGGAATATTCCACAATTAAGTCAAAATTTCTTCGATTTATAAAGAATGTTTTTAATTCTTTTTTTTGTTTTCTTTGTTTTTTTGTTTTTTTTTGTTTTTTTTTTTGAGTGTTCGTGAACGTTGATTAGGTGCTAAAGAATCGAATATTCTCTACTGAGATAGAACAAATTAAGAAGAATCCACAATACGATAAACGACGGTCTAATTAAAGAATCGATGAAGTGAAACATTTAAAACAGCTTTCATCAGAAGAAGTACTTCTGTAAAAATGTACTTCTTTTACGTCGAGCAATGCGTCTCATGTCAGGAACGCCGTGAAGTTAGGTGAAAAGTTTCAAATTGCATGGAACGCAGGGAACTTTTCATTGCATTTTACGTTCAGTGCAAATGTAAATTTTGCGGAAAAGTTTCGAACAACGTGAAGAGTTTTCATCCCGGCTCTTTCAACAATTTTACATATTTGCTAAACTACCTACTGTATCAAGTATTAATACAAATTTATTTTAATATCGAACGACTTGACCGAAGTCGTTAATTACGCTTCGCGGATTTTATTAATGTTCTTTCGAATTTACACAGCCATAAAAACTGTAATTTCGAGAAGGCGAGTTGAGTAGACTCGTCAAACTTTTATGATTGAATAATTGTTGAATGTTAATCGGCGACGAAATTGGGATATAAAAAGCGTCTTTCTTGCTGTACACGACACGACCATATGCCGACTAGATCAAGAGTTCAATGCTGCAAAGGAAAGCTCAGTATAAATCTCTCCGGAAAGCATAGAATTGCAGATTACGCTAATGGAGACGTAATTCTATATGATATCATTCTGATATTCGTATATTTTAATACTTGAATATCCGAACTTGTTTTATTGATTTCATTACTTAATTCAATATTTTATTAATTCGCCTGCTTGAATTTTGCATTTAATCTTGCAACTGGTTGCTTAAATCATCTCTCATTTCCATCTGAATTATTTTAATAAGCGTTATCCAGTATAATTAGAAAAACTGCTGTCGTTAAAATGCTGTAAAAGTAAATATATGAGTTATTTTAGCGATATTTTGCAGTGCTGCCAAGTTTTGCAAGTCTGCGAAGTCACAGTCAGATGTATATAATATTAATATAATTATCACATTTACATAACATCGTTTGCAAGATCTGCCTCGGGTCTAACAGATAGTCTAATATGAAATTATAAACAATTGTTTAACAAAATTAGAAATCAAATTTCATGACTCTTCAGACTCACCGTTATATCTGACCACGAAAAAAAAAATATTTCAGCCAATGTTATAATTAATACTACATATTCGTCAAAATCACAATGAAATCTTGAATCTGTCGTCAGATATTATCTGATATTTCAGTTATTATGGCAAAATTCACGTAAAATATCAAATTCACAAAAAACGCATCGGCTTCAGAATCAAGCTTGGCATTATTGTGACATTCTAATACTTAATATGATATTTTATTTATTGCAAGAAACTTGTGATCCTACTTCATATTAAATGTATAATTGATTGACGTTACATTTAACATGAGATTCAGTGCTAAATTTACTGTGAAGAAAATATCTACTATGTTATAAATATAACGAAAATGTACAATCTTTTGTTTCGAACACCGTTACGTGACATTTTGAACACAATTCTACCGATGAATATAAATTCTAATATGAATAGTTATTCTTCAATTGCTCGTAGAAATTAGGTCAGACATTATATTAGAACTTATGCGAGATTGCGTCAGATCGTGCGCCTCACTTGCACGCTCATTGGATCTAATTCAGGTCCTTTACAATTACGTCTCAACGTCAGAGAGAATTAATGAGTAATGCTTCATTTGCAATTAAACTTAATTCAATTTATTTTAACATTGTTTTACAATGCAATAAAACTTTACAGAAGTAAAAGTATATATTTTATTCAACCGCGAAAGTACACTTATCCAGGCATTAATTTAAAATGCATAAAAAAGTCACCGTTTTCATAAGACTTTATTTACACTTCTAAGAACAAGAACAAAAGAACGCAAGTTGACGAAATCACAATCAAATCATACACTTATCAAAATTCACTGAACGTCATCTCCTTTATCGCTTGAAATAGTTTCGAAAAACATATCACACTGAAAAGACTGTTCGATGATCTTTTTTTACGCGATATTTAAATAGTTTTTCATAAAAAAAAAACTCCCGCGGAATTTTAGGCACAAACTCTCCTTTCACGCAAAACAAAAGTATAAATGAACGGAATGATCGTTTTATACGAAAGCTGATTACAAAGTGTCCGTGTACAAAGTCAATTTCATAATGCGCTCGTCGGTATACCGCAAAACTTTTATTATTTAAATAACTGTTTCTTCAGCACTGCTCGTCGCTGTCATATAAGACTGTCGACCACTTTAAGTGGATTCCGCGAATGTCGAGCAAAAACTTCTTTCTTGAATATCTCAAAGTGTTTTCGATTGGCACTGTTTTGTCGCTCTCGCCAGGCAGGTCGATTCTTCCTACTTTGAAGTCCCCAATGCACTGTGAAAACCGGTGAAAGCACCTTAAACCGATAACCAGCCACATACATCTCGTATACCTGAAACAATTTCAGAAAAGAGAACTTCCATTAAAAAAGCTTCATTATTATTAAGTATTTATTTAATTTATTATATAAAGTAAAGCGATATATTAACATTATTTTATGTAGAAATTGATCAATTTCAATGACAAATTTGCATAGCTGGGACATAAAAGTGTGTTTGAATATATGAAAATACAGTCTATCTGTTATCATATATTTTTCGAATACAAATCGTAACATTTAAATTCTTGCTTACGAAAGAGAAACGGATAATTATTTATTGTATTAGTAGTAAGTTCATTTCATCCCTTGAGAATGAATGTTGTTTAATATTATTCAGTGGACGAGCTCTATAATATTATTACTTCCTTTTCAAGCAATAGCACGTTTCAGCAATAGATATGTCATTGTTCAGTTGTGTTTTTCAATTGAAAATAATTTTATTTCTAACAAGTGCTAAAACTGATTTTTCATGGATAAAAATACAATTGAAATCCATAACATTTTCATACATTTTTAATTGGTTTTAAAATATTTTTAGCAATTTTTTTCTAAACAATATTTTTTTCTTACTCTCTTTATTATTTGGTAATTTAAATTCGTTCTAAAAGCGCACAAGCATTTATTATGCATTGCGTGATTTTATGTATATGTTTAATGTTTGTTAATTTTATTTATTTGAGAATAATACGACCAATATAAAATCAATGCATTATGAATAAATGTTTATATTATTATAGAATAAAATATGTTATATTTATGTTATTACAAAATTTAGTATAATAATAAATAATATATTATATAATTAAATGACGGCAATATTTATTTGTACATTTCAATAAACATCATAATAAAAATACACTTTTTGAAATGTTTAAAGCATATTATACAAATGCATAATTTTACAAGTTCAGAATTGTCAAAAATGTCTAACAATTTCTAACAAAAACCAAAATTATATTCTAACACGGTAATAGGTAATATCCCCCCCCCTCCTAACGCCCCTCCCAAATACATGAAATCGATGGAGTTTTTAATGCGGATTATAAAATATCTAATGATATATGTGGGGGAAATGAACCGCTTGAGAACATGAGATTATTATACATGAAATCGATGTAGTTTTTTACGGTGATTACAAATCTGAAAGATTTTCTTTAAAACCTTTAATCGTTTTCAAAATATTCACGATTTTCCGTATTTTCTAAACCACTGCTCATAGGCAACCCGTGTAACGGCAAAGATCTTTTACTTCGAGTTTTGTTAGTTTAGTTAGTTTTATTAGTTTAGTTAGTTTTGTTAGTTTAGTTTGTTTTGTGAGTTTTTATAAAATATATTCTTGAAATAAAACCCATTATAACGAATATTAACAGTGGCGGCTTCAGTGGCGTCAAATGCAAATGTTAAACGTCGGCAGATAAACTGTTATGTATAATTTTAAATGAATTATGATAATGATAGAAATTAAGTTCCAATTTAGTGTACTTTAATTATTATTTTATTTGCTGAAAACTTTATAATTTTAAAATAGGTCTCAGTTCGCAGTTAATATATATTCAGTTTCCTAATTCTTCTTGATCTAAATATTTAATTTTTAACTTTTCTTAATTATTAATCTAAATTTCCGCATTCTATTTTTCTATTTTGATCATATTTGGAAAAATCTATGTGATCTTTATCAGTTATTTTTCACCTGAGTAACATTGAAAAGTTCTAACTGGATAGCCAACTCATAATTTCAGTACTTCACTGAAAACTAATACTTTCCAGGCTGTTCTCCACCGGCTTAGTAGCAAATGTGTTACCTTATGAGTAAGTTGTTTCTGCCCGTCAGACTTTTTTTTTCGTTTCATTAATTACACATACGTCGTATTTTTTTACAGTCTTTGATAAAGTAAATTATGCTAAAATTATTTGTGAGCTGTATACAAATATAGGTCCTCAGATACTGCAGTATATCAGTGTAGGTTCTTGATCCATACTTGATTGACTTTCATCTTACTTATTGAATCAAAAATATGTCGCTGGCGTGAAGACATTGTTTTTTTTAGAATCACTAGAATGTTATTTAAATGATTATTATTATTTTAAACGATCTTTCCAGACATCATTTGCATTTTACTTTTTAATGATTCATTTGGAATTGCATAGAACAAAAACGAAGAGCTTTTCACCCCACAGATGTAAGTAGGTATTTCCTTTAACCTTGAACTTCGAGATTATCCAAACCGATAGTTCTCTTCTCCTGTAATTGTCATTTGCAATTCAGCATTTGAATCCGCAAGAAAGTGAGCTAATCAACTTGGGTTTCCTTAACTTATTAAAGGTGAATTCATTTTGATGACTAAACACAACCTTTTCCTTCATTCATTTTTTTTATGAACACTGTCGTGAAGGATCTTCATAAATAGATCCTAATTATCATCCCAGGTGATAAAATGATTACTCTAAATTGATTTATATTCGATTATATAAATATTATAAATGCATTCACTAATCCCCATCTTCTTTTATTACCTGTGATTGATAACAAGTATTGTTAATAGTGTCGAGTATACTATAAAAACTCGAGTTACATCTCAGAGTGTGCTAAATTTTATTTAAATATTAGGAGTGATATTTGTTAATATTAGTATATTAATAAATACCACGTTGGGATTTCTTAAAGTCGATATGTTATATTCAGTATTTAAAAATAATGTATTGATTTGAATGAAATAATGTAATCGTGATTTAAACTTACTTATTTTAAACTGGCAAAATAACGAGATTCAGTCAGTTAATATTAGCTTTTGCACATTAATATAGATGATGCGACTAATTATAAATTCCATGAAGTTACTAATATTCTTATTGCTATTTATCACTGTAATTTATGTAAGGATTTTATAAATCAATGTTTACAAATAACAACACCAATACAATTACGTAATATCATTAAAGTTTGTGCATGTAATTTTTACTCGGTAATAATTCGGTTCGCGAACTACGAACATATACAAATACATAAATATATAATATAATTAATATAATATAAATGTATACATATAAATATATGCATTACCCTTACTTACATATATTGACAAATATATACGTAAGACAGAGTTTTAAAAATATACAAAGTGTTGAACTTTGTTGAAGAGAATTATTTAAGCAGCCGAGTTTCTTAATATTTTTAACATTATAATTATACTGGACTTATCCAACAAAGCCCAGTATATATTTATTTTGTTTCACTACTAAAATCTTTACAATCCTGTCCAAGCGTTCATGTGATCCTTCATGCACCTCGAAACACACATGCTTTAGACCTTGTTTTTTCTACCAAGAATCACTCATTTGTTATACAAATTTCTCAAATTGAACATCTCCTCCAGGAGTTCTCGTGCATCTCGTACATATTGTATTTTTACGTACAGATTCAATGGTGTATTCGTAATCTTTTAAATTTAAAACCCATTTATAATCTGTAAACACACACATTATTGTTACATCGTTTTCATAAAGGCCTGACAATTAGTAATTAATTGAAATAGAAACTTAGTTAAAGAATTTCGGCGTTTCTTTGAAGACTCCACTATGCCTGATACCATCAACTTGTAGCTGATATCATATTTTTCATCTTTTAGAGTTTCCAGTCTTATTTAATAAACACGGTGTAATTGTCTGTCTTCGTCATTCTGCTCGAATAAAATCATTCTGAGTCGTAACAACGAGGCGTCAGTGTACGATCCAGTTGCAAGTTGCTCGATAATACAAAGAAAGCATTAACGACCTCCATACAATAAATTTCTGACTTTTACAGATGCTGGCCTCCTCAAAATTAAAAACATACATGGTTTTTTATTACGTATAAGGGAAAATAAATACATTTTAATTAAAATAGTAGATTAAATTTAATAAAACCATGCATATGGCTGTAACGTTAATATAACAGGAATAATCTTTTTTGTTAAAAGATCAGAGTACGTATGTCTCTAATATATCAAATTTTTCGTATTTGATACGTGTAACAAAGATTCCGAGGCTACACGAACTCACTACCAAACTTACTTTTTATTAGTTTAATTGATTTGTATTTTCTCCAAAATACTCTAATAGTCAAATAAAATTCATTTGTATACTAAATATAAGATTGGTATATTTAATATTTTTCTTTAATCAACATATCGTTGTTTCTTTAAAATTATTCAAACAATAAAAACTTAATACGTTAGTTTTAATTGTTAGAATACGTTAACACTGAAGAAACTTGGTATGACTTATACTTACTACATGATTTTATGTTAATTGTTTCGCATATGAATAATTGAAATAATACATGGGAACATTTTTTATTACTTGAACTTTAAAAGATGTAATTAATTGGAGTATTAAATTATTTGAAAAATGAATTTTGAAATGCGTGAATTTATGAACTTCAGTACTTCGGTATTTTTTGAAATTTTAATTTTTATGAAAATGTCGAACCGAACTGTGTTCAGTTTATTATTTACATTGAAAAGTTCGAACTCTAGGAGCATTTAAGAGATCTATTATAATAATTATGAAAAAAGTATAGCTAAACATAAATCCTTATTATAACAAAAATATATTTAAAATATTTTATTTAACCATCGAAAGTAGTAGATAATTCGCAGTAATGTAGAAAAGTGATAAATATGGAAATTGGTAATGTGGTTTGCCACTATGTTTGAAAGGATAAACGTTATTAAACGATGCAAAATGAAACTTTAATAATAAAATATTTAATTATCTTAATCAAGATTATCAATAATTCAACAATTTTGTATTTATAGCCAATTATTATTAAAATATAATTTATTGCTTAAAGTATACTATTAACTTCATATTTTAAACTGGCTATACAAATTGTTACAGTTTGTTTTATTGTTATTATATTATTGATAAGAAATTGAAAATTTTATAAATATGTATCTTCAAAAGATCAATAGATTGAATGAAAAAGAAGCTCGAAAAATTGTGGTATGTTACAGTCAAACCGGGTTAGACTTGTAATGTGAGAAATTTTACATCACTTTGTTGTTCATGAAATATGTAATTGGTTGTAATGCATATAAATTCAACTAATTTGACATGTACCATCATTCAATAAGTATCTCATAAACCTTAAAGAATTTTAAAACTCCCTCACTAAATCTTCCTATTTAGCCGTGGAACAACAGAATTTTTTAACGTTTGTTTAATAAATGTATTTATCAAATCTTTATAAAATATATTTTTAAGCAGTAAAATTTATAAATCATAATTTATAATAATTATTATATTTCCGGTCTGCGCAAAAAATATAATTGTAAAAAAAAAAAAAAAAAAGAAAAAAAGATGAATTTAGCATATTGTTATCGTTACAAAATATAAATCGGTGTTAAATTCTCGCAATGATCTATTTTGTACCATATATATGTATATATATATATATTTCGAATAATATGTCGGAGGTTATTTAAAAGCCGTGAAGCGATATTTTTCATAATTAGAATATATTAAATTTGAAAAAATAAAGAAATTAAATGCTGATTTCTCGAGTTATTCTGAGTTGTTAATTTAAAAGAAACATTTTGTCTATGCATTGTAAAGTATATTATGTTTTAATATACGCATATATATGGTTTAATATATACATATACATAATAACATAATATATATGGTTTAATATATATATATATTTTTGAATTCAAATCGTCTAAACTGTTACACAAATAAGTTAAGTTTAACAAACCAAGTATAGCACATCAATGCCTAAGCACAAATACAGTTTATTTACAAAATACAAGAATAAAACACAATTGCACATGAGGAAGTTAATGCATCGCTTCGTACGTCTTTCAGTGATTAAATCATGGTTGCAGTTGTATGAAATACGTTTTTCATTTAGAATACAGTTATTAAAATGAATTTTTCCATCACTCAGGTGCAGGTGAAAGGATAAAAGCGCAACTGTGTACTCTATTTGTATTGATGCTTTCTGTATGAATTACACATCTTAAAATCCTTCTCGAGTTTACCGTAATTGCTTATGCTATATGAGCGACAGATAACTGCGTCATCTGAATAATACATTTTGAGTAGGAATATAACAAAGATAAATTATTAATGAACACTACACAAATATAAAGAGTGATACGCTCAAAATTCCGTCAAAATAACTGGAAGCGGAGGGTCACAAAATTATAAAACTTTTCGATAAATTTCAAAGCAAAGAACTTGGTTCAATTGCTTTCCGTAGTACTTGCAGCAGGATGGGGAGCCGTGCGACGTTAAACCAACTTAAAATTAATGTCCAAAGTCGTGAACTAATAAAACAAGAGCATTGTTTCGTACAAGTCGAAGATGTATTGTTCGATATACTTTCTAAATTTCAACAATAAAGTTTAATTTCAAGTGGAAAAATAACGATAAAAATATAATCCTCACTTGAATTAGCGCAGGAAGCGGTGCACATTGACGCGTCACAATGACGTATCCGAAAATTTTCTTCGCGAACATAATATCAAGTTTTCCGCCGATAATGCATCATTAAAAGGGATCAGCTGCTCCTTTTCCTCCGGTGCTATTAGAGTGCACTCAATTGAAAAAGCGCGTTTCAACATCCGAGTAAATTGCGTGCGAAAATTCGCTCCACGTTTTATATTATAAAATGCATATAGAAATTCAAATTGCTAAAGTATCAATGAAATTATGAGAATAGAGTTGCGGTGAAATTTTGTACTTTTGTTCACTCCACACGATACAATTATTGGATCGCTTTTCGCTGTACATTCGTAAATTTATTATTTGTGATATGCGAAAAGAGGTGGAATTTGAACAAAAACCTTGCGAGAGTTGGAAACTTTGTGTGCGCGCCGGGGCATCAAAAATTTCCAGCTCGCATACAGAGTCAATTACGAGATCAAGTTCGGTTCGTTTGCAGAACACTGAGATAAAAGGTCTTCCGACTTCATGCCTAACATCGCGCTTTTCGCTTTTCCTCCAGCATCGTCCTTTCGTGATCCTTCTGTATCTAACGACTCTTTATTTATCTCTACCATCAGCGCTGCTGCTCTTTATACTCTTCCCGTCACTTCTCTTCATCGTTCAAACACCTGAGAATATTTGCTTAAGTCGAACGGCCCGTGTTAATTGACCGATTCCAACATATTAGTCTGTCTATCGTACTTTTTTTAAAGAGCCATATCGCCGGCGCTTCGCACACATTTGCTGCTTAATTGCGATGGCTTATACCATTTGGCATGTGCAGTTCAAATTTGCACTGTTATTGTGATATGACAGAAGCGATGGATTTTCGAAAGCTTCACGTGAAAATTTATTCCCCATTCTGAATCATTAATATGATTCAACATGAATTTTGATGAATAAAGAAGACGATGCATGCTTGTGCAGATTTTATTGTATCTTTGTGATATAGTGTGAATAATATAAACGAAGAATTATTGCACTGAGGAAAACGAAATTTTCGAAATTACGGTCTATTTTGTAGCTTTGCGTTACAATGGTCTTCGGTATAAAAATTTATAGAATATACATTAAATTATTCGTACTTATCTAATTGAAATATTTGCAAATAGTTAACCTTTATTAAATGAATTGCAATTTTAATAAATTTTCAGCGCATTCAAGTAATAATCAAACGGAGTCTATGACAAATGACTTTATATCACAATATATTAATGTAAAATTTCTTGGACGATGTCTTGTATATTCATTACAATAGTTATTAA
>JABFOX010001531.1:0-12808 GCA_022817665.1 Axea sp. ZL-2020
ATAAAATATATTGTAAAGAATACTTTTATGTTTTTCACTAGTAGTATGTAAATTTCAACAGCAGTTGTGCAAAAAAGTACTTTTTTCAACGTGCTGTGGTAAACACTAATATGTACAACTTAAAAATGTGTATACTCCATCAAAATATATTTAATACCATATACTTTTTTACGTTAGAAATTGACTAACATGTTGCATAAATGTTTTAATGAAAATGATTTAAATAAATTGATTTATAAAACAATATTAATTAGTATAAGTTTTTAAATCAAATAATTAATTTTATTTTCAAGTATGTTTCTTGATATATTTTAATAGATTAGCTTTTGAGAAGTATTTTGAATGAAAAATTTCTTTTAAAATATGCCATATAAAAAGTTATGATGAAAAAAGTAGCTTTTTAAATATTTTATTCGTCGAATTTATGTTTCATTATTTTCTCTTCCCTCGCTTTAATTTTCCGCATAAAAAGTGTTAATTTAAAAATGTTAGTTTCATGTTTAATTCTCATTTAATGTTTGAATTTCATTTCATGAATATTAATTTTAAAAAAGGGGTTAAATAGATATATTAACTGAAACGCGGAATGTTCATATTCAATTAATGTCGTATTCCAAATGCATAATCAAATAATACGTAGATTACGTTGTAAAATATTTCTCAGGAATTGCATTACGCATGTCTCCTGAATTATGCGTTTCATATTGCATTGCTTCGCCAATCTGTTATGTATGAAATGATGTATTTTCTTATGGAAAAACAGTCGGATTCATTTGACCAAAAAGTTTACTTGAAAATGTTGATAAACACTACATAAACTGTTAAAGTGGATTATTTGTAAAAATAATTTGTGTAGTATTTATAAAAAGTATGTTCTTATAAACTAATTCAATCCTTCTCTCCCACGTGAAGTCCGAACGTTTCTCAACTGAGCTAATACTGTTGAGTATTACGAGTTGAATATTCGTTTCATATTAAATTAGCACATTCTTGCAATTTATAACATTGTGTATTAGCTTGCAATACTACAGAAAAATTATATTATTTTCCTTACAACTGGTAGTACATTATAACTACCATCATTTTTTATTTATCATTAAGCCACCATTCAATTCAATTCAATTCAATTCAATTGATGTGTTTGTTGTTGTTAAAAAACTTGTAAAAAAAACTTATGTGTTTTTTACTTGTTATGTGTTAAGTACGTATTTTTGACACCATTTTTCTAAATAATATTCCATTTGAATAACATCAGGTTGTTCACATAAATGACAAAATAAATTCGTATTTATCTGCATAACTTCGACAAGTAAAAAAAATGTTCGTTAACTTATTTGCTTTTATTTGGCGTACACTTCCATCCTTTAAAAGTGAGTGAATTCCGAATCCAAAAACATACCATGCTGCCGTCAATGAGCAAACGATTATTTTAAATCTTTTTTTTTGTTGTCAATTCATTAAACTTTACCTTATATTAAAAAATATAACTTTTTTGTTTCAAGCACAACTTCGAATGATAGACGTATGAGGCTGCATATATACCGCACTTCCAATATTTGCAGGAAAATCTGAAAAATTGTTATTCATTTTTACACTCGTTTTAAAAAAATGTTCGTCAGTTGTCAAAGAGGTTTTCCATGTCAAATTCGAGTCCAAATTACTGTTTTCGTACATCTGATTAAATTTTTTTCCAGGATACATTTGTCATGCGATTGAACAAAAATTGCTGCAGTTTGATAAAAAATTTAATTTCATTATACCATTCGGTTTAATTTACTAATATCTTTTATAGACAGCTATAGTTAGCTATAGCTAATAAAAATCACCGATAGCTTTTAAATACATAAAAATCAATTCCTAATTTTCATAATGCAATTGCCATTTATAATTTATTGAATTGTAATTGCAAAACCTTTTCATATCCTTTTCAAGTAGATGGGCAATATTGAATGATAACGTACGTCAGAGTCAATTGTGCAACGAACTCTTAATAATTTAATCTATATCTAAAGGTATCATTTATTATATAATATCCAAGGATCCCGAAAACACTTGAGGTATATCTACATATGTAATATATATACATCATGCACTAAAATATTCACGAATTAAATTCGCTCGAAATACTGGTCAGAATGTTTGCATGTTAGAATATGCTCATAGTAATTTCAGATTTTGACATTGCAACTGTTTATGTAAACTTTCTACGATATTAGCATAACCAACATTGTGTTTATTTTTAACGACGCATTGTAAAAGTATGTATTTTAATATAAAATATTATTTGTGTCTTTTCTGCCGAAAGATCTGAAATTAAGATAACTATTCTCCTAGAAATTTGCATATAACTTTGATTCAAATGTTGTTAAAATCATGTAAATCAGCAATTCATTTTTACGGAGAACTTCATAAATAATAAATAGCTGAAAGCTTGATTATTTATCATCGATTCAAACCCAGTACACTCTGTGGCAAACTGTTCGCTCATTGCATCCTCAGGAAGATAGTTCGTCTGCGATGAAATAATTTCTAGCTGTATTAGTAAAATGTTTTCTCCTGTTATGGAGTAATTTAAATCTCCACGGCACAGAGAACTAAAAGCTGTAAAAATTTTTCATGAGTAACTTTTTAAGAAGAGCCTTCCGCTCTTATTGAATGGTACAGTAACTCTGATAACGTATCATTTTCGACATTGTTATAAAATGTAAGCAGAAAAAAAATAATTCATAATAATAAGAGTTAGAAGAGTAATAAGAATAATTGAGTTTTCTGACATTTACAGATTTTTGTTTATATTAATAATTAATAAAAAAGTAGAGTTGTAGAACACCCTTGATATTATTGTTTTTTAAGTAATTATGTAATAAAGTATCTCAGATCTTGAACTATTTCAAATTTAGCGATGTTGTTATTTTATATAAAACTGTAAATAATAAGAAATAAGTTTGAGATTTGTTAATTAAATATTAAATATCATATATAATATTTAGTGTTTATCAAACATTTGAAATTTAATATCCCTCATGACTCCGTTAAAGTTGATGTTCAAAATGAATGGCATCATCAAATTTGTACTGTAAGTTAAAGTTAGCAAATATTTTACGCTATGATTATAAAATGGATGATGAGAATTCAGTTTGTTGAAATAAATTTAGCATTAAACGAAGGAATTTAAATTTGTAAGTAAACTTATTAAAATCTTAAAATTTGGAATTAAAATTTGTAATAAGTAAAACAGAAGAGAAGTATTAAGCACTACTATTTTATTAATCAATATTGAGCAAATTATGAGCTTTGGCACATATTGAATTTAAAATGTCTCGTAGCTTAATAGTTAACGTCATCGTTTAACTGTACGTGCTACGTATACAGCGTAACTGCTTGAAAAGCTCGAAACTCATTGACGCGCTCTTTTTTATATGAATGTAATTGAATTATATTAGTATATCATACGGCTTTAATTATATTTTAAAGTGAAAAATTACAATTAAAAATAACTTTTTCTTTGTAAAATTTACCAATCATGCAAACAAAGTATAAATTTATAATAAATTAATAAAGTAATTTCTTAAAAAAAAATTGTTCTAATTGAATCAGTGGAAAATGATAAGGCATGATACTATATAAGTACCATCTCATGTATTATGTAGCCTCCCTTTACGACAAATTTCCGTCAATTTGACAGCTCAGTAAAAGTTTTTCCGATTTTTGCACTAAACAATGAATGAATTATTTAAATCAATCATTAAAAATCAAAATAAGTGAAAGTATATATAAATATAAAAATATAAGTTGTTTATGTTATTTTTCTATTAGTATCTGTTTAATATTTCTTTTAAATTTTAAATTACATTAAATTTTAATATTAAAAAAAGTATGAATGGATAATATGAGGATTAAAATTGTGATATTATTAATAATATTCCCATATACATCGCTCAATTCTATTATACGAAATATTAACCTAAGGTACTAAAGTCAATCTATACATGTACCATAAGTTACTGCACAATTTAATCTAATATAATAACAAGAAAAAGTACTATTTATCGACATACAGAATGGATTGCGCGTAATAATGTACACCCAGTCACTTTGAAAGCTGCACAATTTTGGAGCTAGTCACATTGATTTATACTGGCGGCGTGACTGGAGTCGTTTAGCTTTCAAAGCGACTGGATGCACAGATCGGCAACCGTAAGAGATAAAGACAGAAAAGTACAGCGATGATTTTTTCTCCGTCAGACAATTTTTTATTGATTGATATTGCTACAGAAGTATAGCGTATTTACTTTACTCTCATATGTTCAAAAATGTATTATGGAATTGAATAATATTATAACTATATTTTTTTAAATTAAAACAATGTATTTTTCTGCAGCAAATAAAGTTTATATATATTTTTTGTAGGCTTCATTCACACGGAAAAGCAAACGTTGCAAAATAAAAGTAAAAACTCCGGTTTACCAAAATTGTATAGAGCTCTGATAACTTTGGTAAAAATTCTACACCAATTTGTATTTAAACCACGCCCCTTGACACCTCGAAACGATTTTCAAAACTTATCAGCGAGCGAATGCGCACTTCGCATTATCACACGTCAGTTCTGATTATTTTTTCCAGCCTCAAAGAGGTACGCCCTAATACAGATTAATATAGATTTTTTACTAAAAGAATAAAAACTTCGTGCAAATGTGGTACGACAGAATTTTTTTACCATATTTGAAAATGATTTATGTCAAAATTCGTTTTAATTATAAGATTAATTTGAAATTAACAATAAGTCCATAAATCCATATTAATATTATAAAAACTGGTTTCATCCTATAATAATAGAAAGTAGTTATGCAAAAAAAGTAAAGCTTTTCTCTTCTTGTACTCGATTTATTTAATCATAAGTATTCGTTAGCATCTTTTATTATAAATATAAACTATTTTTAATAAATTTAATTAATATTTCAAACTGATTTGTAAGAATCAAAAGTAATTAATATTGGATAGATTTTTTGATTTTATATAACAACACCGACCATGTGAAGGATATAGTTGAAACTTTAAACGTAGTCTAGTGAGAGACGACTCTTATTAAAAAGCGAACCTATTTTTATTTTTTTTAACCCATTTTAATTTTATTAATAAGTCAAGAACAAATCAGAACTAAATACTTCTCTTTCCAAAAATTTATTTCTGTAATATTATAATTTAATATTACATTATTTTTAAACTTAATACATACACCAGTTTAATTAAATTTATTCACAATTCAGTAAAAATTATTACATTTTCTGTTAAAATAACGAAACATCCAATTTACGGGAAAAAATGTCTCAAAAATTGATGTAAAAGCTATGATAAAAATGAATGCGATCTTCTCAATGTATGCATAAATGTATGTGAATTTATCTTTTGTGATTTGAAAATAAATTATTAGTTATTTTGCACAAAAAAATGTTTGACATATATTCAATATATTCATGATTTTTATCAATTTTGATACATTTGACATTTTGTATTGTACTAATCCATTTATTCGGGTATATCAATAACTCGAGAAATTTTTACGATTCCTTACAACCTTCTGACTTAGTGAGCGAAATGAATACCAAAAACAACAAAAATATTTATCTTCCTAAAAATAATATAATGTTTAACCCTTACATTTATTCTAGACTGTGAATTCCATCTACATCAATTTCCAAAAAAATTAAGTTATTTAATACATATATAAAATATAAATTAATTTTCAAGATTAAAGAAAGAAGTAATAATTTTTCGGTTTAATTAATAGTTCAATTTGTAATCATTGAAATTATAACTATAATTTTTAGTACTTTTAATGAATAATTAATCATTCTTTTAAGATGGTATCCTCAATATAACGAAATGACTGAATGAAGAAAAACCTGTAAATATTGTATGTATATGTGTGAATCAAAACAAGACTTATTTTTTGTAAAACTATATTAAAATAGCATAAGTATTAAACATACGGGAAGATAATATCCATGAAACTATCTCTGAAAGATTACTACTTCATTTATTAATATTTCTTAGTCATAAAAGGTTCAGCAATTTTTGTTTGATTTTTTTAAACACTTTTTAATATTTTATTGAATAGTTCGTATAATTTCAAATGGTATCAAACTTTGCTACTATACACACATATTTTTTACAGAACACAATTTCTTAATGAGCATCTCGTATTAAACAAATAATTTAAAAACGTTAATTATAAGTCAATGCAATTGAGTGTATTTTGTCAATACTGGAATGTTTCTATGCTTGTCTATTGTTTCCAACTGTTTGTGTAAGAACGTAAAATGTAGTCAGTTGCTCAACTAAATTGATTTACAAATTTGTTGAAATTCCACAAAGTTGATTCATTTGATTTTGTAAACAATCCTTGATCCAAAAACTGGTGTACACGGAGAAGAGTTATATTAGATTTTTTTCCCTGTATAGTATGGTACGTTTATAATTTTGTATAAGTATTCCGCCTTTGCTCTATATGAAGTCATATATAAACACAATTGTTTTTCATGTGAAACTCAAAAATTATTATAAAGATGAGATTAAATAAGATTATAAAGACGCAATTATGGAAACTAATTTTAATTTGAAAATCTCAAATAAAAAAAAATAGATTCAACATATTTAATAGTATGGATAAACATTGAGGAAAATAATAATAAAAAAAATTTAGCATACGAAGTACCAAATTAAACAGTAATGGACAGATAAAAGTTAAATTTGGGAAACACTTTATAGTACTTTGAAAAATTTTAATAAATTTACAAATAACGTCAATCAATAGTGTACAGTTTTTTCCCAATTAGTCAATGCTTTCTCATGAGTTTTTGTTCTATCTTAGCATTAATTTTTAGAGTAATATTTTTTACTTTGATTTTTGGCTATTTGTATATTACAAAAAAAAAAGAATATGTCATTATTATCATATTCATAATTATACATATTTTTTTCTTAATTTTTTATTTTTATATTATATCTAGTATAACTTTTGTATATAAACTGTTAAATTTTCTGATTATCTGAAAAAACAATTTTTTGTGTGAAACATCGTGTATCGATGGGTTTTATTCTTGAATCAATACGTATTATTCTTGACTAAATAATATAATAATTTATTGTTCTCTGTTCCATTTTAACTCAAATCTGTTTTTTTAAAGAACATTTAATTTTCGTCAATGCTGAATTGAAATAGCAACTTTTCAGTTGATATCAATGTTATTCATAGTTTACCAGACAAATGATAATTTTCGTAAATTTTTATAGTTTTGTTATTTATTTTTATCAGGATCTGCTGCTGTTTAATGATATTTAATTATATAAGAATTACACGTATCCAAATTAAAGTAAATACTGTATTATTTCTATCAATATTTGTGCATATTTTATTAATAGTTGCTACGCGAATAAAATATTAAAATAAATTTTATTATAAAATTAAGAAATTGAACAAAAATACATAAAAACTTATTTGAAAAGTTTAGAATTTTCGAAAAAAAGATAAAAAATTATTAGCAATTCATTTCAATAAATGAATTAACAATGCTCTTATATATTATGTAATTAAAGACGTAAACGTACAAATATTATACACCGAAAATAACACGTTTTAAAGTTAAAGTTTAAAAGTTTTGAGTACCAAAGAAAATAGATACCCAGTAAAAAGCGCACATTCGATTATTTGATAATTTTCAAAGAGTGTGCATAATAACTGAAGTTTTTCGGCTGCTTATTGGCTGATAAATGTCCCTATCATGGTATGTTTCCGGACAATTTTCAAACTTCTGTAGGCGAACTTTCTAATGTTTTCAAATGTATTTTTAGCATTTTTAATTATTTTGGCCACTTCGTTTCTATAAAATATATTTTAGGATACATATGATGCACGTCAATTATTCGTATTATAGTATAATTTTTATCCACGATGATCTCTTTATTTAGTTAATTCTACACTAAAAAATAGATTATTGGAATAACAGTCTAGACGATTACACTTTGCATTGTACAGATTGATGTACTCGATGGAACTGGGTTAAAATTAACTCAGGTGAGCAATGTATAATTAAATTCCATATTTGATTTACAGGCATTCGGTTTTATAATGGCGTAGTGGATGAGCCGTTTAAATTTTACATAAAAAGCACACATTCTATTGTCATGGTTATTACTTTATTTTCCAGTATTATTATTAAATGAATAAAATTAAATATCTTGCAAATACTGTATCAACTGTTGATTTGAACTGTTTATAGAAAATTTATATGTAAATCAGGACATACGTACCATTGCGATATAATTGTGATATTAAATTATTGCAGATATTATTTGACCGAGAACCTTTAAAACATTATGAAACTAGACCACACGCTACGAAACTCTACATAAATTTATGATTAAAAACATGAAAAATTGAGAAAATTCAGTATTCCTCAGAAAGTTGTCAGACTTTACAAACATAATATTGTCAAATATTATTGAACATATCAGTATTGCAGTATTAATTATTTAAGTCGGACATTGATCCGTTTTGCTGATTATTTGTTATCAAATATTAATTGAATAGATTTTTCTACAAATTTCGAGTCTAATTTTATAATGTAAATTTGGTTAAATTTATAAATAAAAATTATTTTTTCATTTTTGTTATCGTCAACGCTCATAATTTGAAACACAAAAGTAAATTGTCTATAAACGTGGATATTTTGAAGTAAATTTAATAAATATTTATCGTGGAAAAGGGCTTTAGCACTGATAAGTATCAAATCGTTGCTTTATTTGGTACTTAGAATTTTTTAATTTTGTAATTAATATAACAAAATTAAATAATTTTTTTTAATTTCCAAAACGTTTTTCGGATTAATACGTAGAGCAAATTTATTTTACTCAATACTTTTATCAATTCACGTAAAAAATTAGTGAGTAAGAAAACATAAATAAAATAATTCATTCAAATACCGATACCACAGTAGACAAAATTTTAAAGTTTTTTTTCTGCTAATATTGCAGAATTAGAACGGAAATTATTTGAACATTTCGAAATTGAAATACACCCGAAGGAATTTCAATATTATTACTTTGGTATATTGATCGAAATGTGCCAACTATAATTGATAATGTTTTAAATACGTTGACTACGACGAATTCTAATATCGGCGACCTATTAATTTTGTTATTCCTTTATTTTCCTTTATAATTGTATTCTTATAAATAGATATAATTTTAAATTATAACTAAAAAATGTTATACTTAAAAGTGACCTTTTAATTCATAAATACTATTCAAGATCTCATGAATCTGAAAAATAAAGTTGAGACAAATTATGTTGAGTAAAATCATGTATGAGAATGGCATCAAAGAAAAAACACTGAAAAATTAATTTTACAGCAGGTTCATTACGAATTATCCTAAATCCTAAAATCCCAATTTGTGAAATTTGAATAATGTTATAACCACTACGTGTTTTTGTATATAAGAGCATTTGGTATAACCAAAATAAAAACAGCCCAATAAATTTCTTCTTTGAAATAATTCGCAAAATGCAGAAAAAACGAGTTAAAATCCATTTTTATCTCGTATTTCATAATAAACTTATTTATTAGTTTATAACAGGATGTTGTATCAAAATGAAATAAATAAAACAATTTATTGCATGTAATGGTTTTCCGGTATTTCATCGTCGAACTAACAGCAAATTGACGATCCATGGAAAAAAGTGACTTTTATAATTAACGGTAAAAAATATGTCCTCGTATCTACAATTAACTAAAACAACGTAATGTTTTTCTTCTCTTTTACTAATACTACAGATTTACCAAACATTCAAAACGGACAAAACAGTTCAAATTATTTTTTAAGTTCAATTAATTTTAATTCCACTGTGAAATATTTTCAAAGTTTATCGTACAATAATAATCTGGTTTATGACCAGTCATGTAAAAGAAAACTTCACGTACAGTATTTCAGATGTACATTCACAAGATTTGTGTCGGATTTTCACATCGACGTAAATACAATTATATAAATACTTTTATCGACGGTTAAAGTAACCGTGGTGGCGCGTTAATATAATACAGTTTTACACGCCATGTACGATACACGTCCATAAAAAATTAACCGTTGTAATTGCAGAATGGTAAATAATCTCTTATATTCAATAAAATTTAGTCGATCTTATTGTCTAGTTCTAGTGTTTTATTAAACTCGAATTATCATTGATTCAATATGAAAATTTTCAACTCATTTACGTTTAGTGTGAAACAAAACTTTAAAAGTCAGGATTTTAGTGAACAATTAAATTTAATATAACATCACTGTAAAAATAGGCACGTTTGACTAGTTTTAGTTTGTAACAATTTTATCCAACGCAATCAGTACAATGCTGGAATTATTTTGCAACCTTAATCTGCCAGTTTCTTAAGTATCACTGCACTGATTGTAGCAATGATTTAACATCTTATAGTCTGTTAAAGGCGTTATTTATGACCTAAAAATTAAAAAGACAAATGTAAGATCAATAAAACGACTAACTCGAAAACGTAGAAATGCTATTTAGACATTTCGCCCAGAGTAACGAGGCAGCAGGGAATGTGAAATTAAAGAAAGATTTAAGACGTTTAAAATATCCTAAACCGTAACATAAAATTCAGTTGATTTTATGATAAATAACAAATCATTAAAGCAGTCTTTTAATGTACTTTTAAAGCTGTATTGTAAATTTGATTGGTCGCTCACATTTTATATATTAAACATTTAAAGTATTTGTTATGAAACAATCATATTACACAAATATTAATACAAAACTGTGCAGATGGAAGAATTGTTTTTAAATATAAATAAATTATGTTCTATTATTTTCAAGAAACTCTGTTTTGTATATTTAAAAGTGATTTTTATTCAAGAAATTCGTAAAAATCAAGCACTTTTATTATTACTTTACGTCAATTGTTTTATTTTGAATTTACATTAATAAAATCCCAGTTTTACGGCAAACGTTTCATGCTTTTCGTGCAACATTTTATTATTATCATCGTTAATGAACCTTTATTTATATATCTTTTTAATCATCAGACTTGTATAATATTTACGAGAATCTATTGGTTCAATCTCCGCTTTAAACATTGTATTAGAAAAGGGAGCCTCGTATTACGGCGTGTAACGCATTCGGACCATTTGTGTATCAGGTAAAGAGGATTTGTCAATATAATCCTTCGCATGGTTGTATGCGTAATTATACACATCGAAAATTCGAATTTCAACAGAAGCTTGTTATGCCGAATATATAAATTACAATCAACATCCTTGTCAAAAGCATCGACAATTAAATGCAATACACGCTTCATTTGAATTCAATCAAATCAAACAAGATATCGTTTACAGTAATTGCAATACTACTACTAACGCTTCTTCAAAGTTAATTGTTTTCGGTTACATTCGAATAACGTTTTCAACCATTTTATACTTTGGTAAAGGTGCTTTATTTTGAACTAAAATTGTAGAAATTTGCAGAATAGAAATGTCACTTCAACGCGTGTCGTTGTCGTGGATCTTATAGTATTCATCTGTTTATTTGGCTTTCGGTATCACGATCGCGTTATCATCACTGCAAATGACACATCTATTAATAGTATCAATACCTCATTGGGATCATTATTAAAGTTATGTATATATTTTAAATGAAGTTTTCTTCGTCGTGAATTTTATTCCTTTTGTAAATTCAGCATTTATTTTAAAGAAATGTACGAAGTTAGAAAAAAGATATTTCGTATTTTTATTTATGTAACAGTATTACTGCTTTATTTTGATATTTTTGAATTACGAAACACGTAAATGCACTGATAAAAAATGTCAATCTGTGTTTTTTAATATTAAATCGTAAAACCCTTCTAAGATTTTATTCCTAGATTTCTTTTATTTGCTGTGACCTTTGCACCATTTTCTAAGTCGCAATTCATTTTGTACTAAGAAACACTTTCAGTTCCACTTCTGACGAAAGACAATGTGTTTAACGCACGCAGAAATATTAAATATAAAATTTTATACCAGTCTTCAGTCACCAGTTTCCCACATCCACTCAATGACATACTACTGTAATAACGCAACATAAGCGAATCATTTTATATACTTCATATTCATAGACATAAATTCATATCTGTATCTCAACACACACTGTTAATTTATGTTCAATGATATATTTATGTATGATGATATATTAAAAATATTATTACTCAAATAATTAATCCATCAATTTTGTCAGGCTATTTTAGTCAATATTTTATCGATAAAAATGATCTCTGTGCTTATACTTTTTGATCCACATTTTCAAGTTGTTAGTTCAAATGTGAAAAACCATAGGATGAATGCGCAATAACTTGTTTTTGATAACAACAATTTTACCAAAATACTTTACGTTTATATTTCGTCGTTTAGTATAACATTTCGTCTGATAACAGATATCCAACTGAGTGAAAAATTGTTAAAAAGTAAAGTTATGTCGTTTCGAGTTTAGCGCTACTTTCTTTTTTTTCAAAGTGTCACGTAGTGTCTGATTGAATAGACACTCATTACTCATTTTCGACATACTTTTTTACATTATAGCTAATCTTTTACAAATCTAATGATAATCCAATCTGAACTGTTTTCAGACTAATTACCAAACTGTTTCTATAACAATATGTTCATTATGGAGATAAATTAATTGTCAAAAAAGAACTGAGCTCATTTAATTATTTATTTAACAATATTTTCACTATTCCTTGGTCCATTTCACATTTAAAGAAATATT
>JABFOX010001532.1:0-12807 GCA_022817665.1 Axea sp. ZL-2020
TGAAAAATATTAATTTCAATGAATATTTAATGGTGGTACATTAATATTTAATCAGTGGATAATTGATTCTTTCTTCTGGACATTGTCTGGATATCTGAATAATTATTTCCGCTAAATTTAATTTATTTTGCCATACAATATCCAAATGCTAATAGCCGACTATATTTGTGAGTTATTCAAATACAATCTAAATATTATCCAAAGCACCAACAGATATAGTTTTCAAAATTTCATTTATATAGATATTATTTGGAAAAGATTGTCCACCTTGTTAGTCTTATTAAAATCCATCCTAGGTCACAACTCACTCATTTCCAGGTTATAGTCAAATAAACTTTCAGTTGAAATCCAGATCAATTTTTTTATTTTACTTATTTTAACCATGAATTCGGAAGACAACTATTCACAAAGGTGCTTGTGAAATGTTTGAATAAAGTATAAACTAATAAACCAATTTTCATAATTATCAATTTAACACCGTATAAAATAATTTAAAATTTGATTACTTATCTCCCTTATATTATAACCAATATTTGTATTTAAATTATTTAAATTACGCTGCATTTATTTATATATTCATTTGTATATGATATATTCCTTAGTATTTATATATTTTATACATTAGTTAAAAAATTATTTGTATTTTGTATCATTTATTATAAATTAAAGTTAAAATGTATCAAATTTCATTCTTGTTACATTATTAAATGCAATTTTATTTGCAGTATTAAACTTTCTTTACTGCCACTTTATTTTTCACATAATTAGTTCATCTAATGATATTACCGTTGAATTACTCATGTTATTTTTATTTTATTTAACATAATATTTTTTCATATACATCATAAGCATTGGTATTCATTTTTAATAGTTTATTTAGAGGACATATCATTTACATTCATGATCCTGATTTGTATCAAATACGATTTATAATCCGAATAGTTTCATCTATCTTGTGCGTGCTTTTCAATCAAACGTTCATGCTTCATTAACGTTCTCACATTTCATTGATTGTCCACTGTGGGAAAAGTTATGTTATTACAATTCCGCATTTTCGCATTACAATAATGCTCGTACATTCGCTTTTTCTATTATTAACTTCATTAGTTTCAAATTAAAACTGCACAGATTATTTTAATGAAAATGTATTCTTCAGTCATTTAATTGATGCTTTTGATTTATTGAAAGAACATTTGATTTATCATCGTTTGTTTTGTAAGTTATTTATTTTTATTTTTTTATTGAGAAATATTTCAACGGTATCAATACTGTCTTAAATATATTCTGAATTGAATTTATATGATTGAAATGCTGATTATATTTCATTTTGCGAGTGAAAATCATTTGCAATAATTTTTTTGGTATTAACAATGTAATTTGGCAACCTCTCGCTTCAATTTGACAATCATCATCGCCGCGTTGTTCATCTTTTACGTTTATTAGAATTTAAATGCAATTCTATTAAATCAAGTTCACATTTAATTATTGTATCATTCAATTTAAATTAAATGTAATTACAATGTAACGATAATTTTATTGCAAGTGTAATAACAATGTTGAAAGTTGTAGAAAATTATATTCAAACCAACGTCCATTGATTCGATTTTGCATTTAATGAATAAAAATGAACGAGCGATGAACCCACAAAAATAATTCGATAAGTCTTGAATGATTATCCGTTTTCTTCAATAATAAAAATTATTGTTGATCGGTGTAATCAATTACAGTGAATAACTGTCCGAATTCGATTGATGAATTTCAAGAAGATATATAATGTTTATCCAAATGGCATTCACATCCAAAATAGCAATGTCAGTTTCATATATTACGAGTCAGTAGTTATCACAAAACGAAAATAAACATCAAGCGCTTTATATGCACGTTTAGTTGATTCTGTCAACCTAGCAACTTTGTCATTGAACTATAATGATTTTAATTATATTAAAAAAATTACACGGCAAAACTTAGTTATAAATATATATATACGTATAGAAATATCAAACAGTTTATGTATATTTCATTATCAGCAAAAAGTGCTCTATTACACTTGCTTTTGTAGTTTAAACATTACGTGTTTGTGAATTAATTAAATAAAAATAATTGAAACATTACTTATTTGCAAATCAGTAAATGTATAATTTGTTAAAGATGAATCAATTAACATAGGTATTTAGGTATAAATGGTAAAAGAAGTACTCTTTATTAAATCTACTTTCTTTCTAATCAGTTTGACAATTTTGAAATTAAGAAACATTTTTATTTAAACTACTTTAATATATGCTCACGATGATCATTTAATCATTTTCTATCGCAATTGCAGTAAACGCCAGCGAATATATTGAGTTCGATTAGTAAAACGTTATTTAAACATTACTAACTTTGTTACGATTTGGAAGCCGTGTAATTAATTTGCACAAGAGGTTTAATAGGAAAGACTACGCATGAGAGCACATTTATACTTTTGGAAGAAGTTAAAACTATTTCTTCTTCGCTGAAGCATGCAAATAATATTGTTTCGCTCTATACTCCTTTTATTTCTATACATTTTGTTTCAATAAACTAAACTCCAATAAATAGAAAGTGCTTCATATCAATCAAAGGTTCTACATTTCAATTATGATTTTATCCATACAGTGGAATTGAAGTTTCAACTTAAAAAACGTAAAAAAGAAATCGGAATTAATTTTATTGTAATGTATAATGGTGTTAAGGTTGAAATAAAAAATATAATAGTTCACTTTGGAAAGAACGCTATGTTTTTAAACTAATTGTTGAGATTTACAATTTTAAATGAGGCAAAAAACAGCCGATTAAAATACGAAATGTAAATCTTGGGAATTTCAGAAACACTTCATTTCATTTGCTAAAAACAGACACTTAATTCAAGTTTCCCAGGGGTTGAACCAAGTTTAATGTCGGCGAAATCAGCTTTTAAGTGCATTAGTTATATGCGGAATAGTAGCGGTTGTTGAAGCTTCCTACCCGGAAACAAGCTGCCTATACACCTTTCGGAATGCTGTCATCGTCGTCATCGTCTTTTCGTTGACGCTTCGACTAACGATGGTCTATGACGTCGCACAATATTTACGTTTACACTGCATTTTCATTCGTCATTCAATTTTCAGTTGTGAAAAGGATTTATACTTTTCAGTTGCAAATATTACTGTTTTAACATTCTTGAAAAATGTATAGATGAAAATCGTCTGTTTTCTTTGTTATACAATTTAAAAGAATAGAATTGTCAATTTATCTATTTACAGTATAGCTTTTAAATGTATTAATACGTAAGAGTAAGCAAATTTAAGAGAGTAAGAAATAAAAAATTCACTTTTTCTCTCATTCTTATATTTAAAAAGCCAACAAATTAATAAACAAATAATACAAATTTTTATTCGAAACTTATCATTAATAGTTTATTTTTAGTTGATTATTGTTATAAGAGATAACAAATTGGTTCATTTCATTCTTCGATAAAAGTACGACGTAAAATAAAAAAAGAATATTAATATCAAACGACTAATGCTGAGATACCACATTATATTTGTTCCGAATAGACTTAGAGTGCTGCCAGAAAAGATCATGTTAGTAATAAATTTTCTAGTTTATGAAGCTTAGAAAATGAAGAATTTGATAGAAAACGTTAAAGTAATAGCTTCATAAAAGTAAAATCCAGGTGTTATTTATTATATAATTCGTTATCGTAACTATCGTGATTTGAAAAGAATATTAAAAAATTTATAATTAACAATTTTTACTTTATCCGACGAACTAAATTTGTATTTGAGAATTACATCAGAAATTTACTTAGCAACGTAATAGGCACAGCTACATTTGTATCACAAAACGACGAGAAATTGTTGATTATTTTAATTCCGGCAATGTAACTTTCTATGAATTTAATGTTATTAAACGCGAACGACGATGGTTTATTGCAGACATGATCGTGTACAAATTGAAAACTTGAAAATAGCAGCCATTCGTTTTGCAGAGCCACGTTTTTGTGCGCAGCTTGAACTTGAAAAACCTCCTTCATAAACATGATATAATTTATGAATTTTTGGTACGCGTATTTTAGAACTTGTTCATCAAAAATTTTAATTATTTGATACCCTTTTTGGAATTATTAATCAACGCATGTGTCAGTTTGGTTTTTACCTCGGTTATATTTCGGAATCTAATCAATATACATCACGTGTCGTTAATTATATTGCGTTCTATTAGGTGTATCATGTGCATTGTGTTTTTGTCAAGCTCGTCTATACAAACTGTGATACGTTGATTAATTTTCATTTCGGGCGAATTATAATGAGCGTATGGTAGAAATATGTTCTTGTTAAATGTAGATTATGTAAACAAAAATTATTTTTAAATTGACTAATTTCATGGCAATAACAACTTTTTTTATTATTACATATTATGGAATTACATTTTAAAATTTTATATTCTTTACACAAAATAAGACAGAAATTTCGTAAACTTTAAACCGAAAAATATTATATTTTCAGTTCTACGAAATCTGGGTTAGAATTTTTAAATGATCACTGTACTCTAAAAAAGTTTTTAGACTATCCCAAATGTATTCTATATACTAGTAATGTCAGAGTATCATAAAAATGTGTTAAGTATTTATAGACTTTATTTGTACTTCCTACTAATTTAGCATTTATATTTATACTTCGTTTTCATACTTTATGCTTATAATTTTAGATTATTTTATAATTTTTTTGAATCAAAAAAAAATCTCCAATAATAATCGAATGGCTGTCTTTCGAGATTTCATTAATTATCTCTAATTTTTTCCTTTGAACGATCTTGACTCGTATCAATATTGCAATATTTTTTTTTTTTAATAAAACGTTCTCTTTACGAAACTATTGCAACCATATTTTAAATAATATTGTAAATCATGCACTATGTTATATTTCAAACGACAGTAGTCTGTTTTTTATTTGATATTTATTTTTAATTAATCTGTCGATTAGTCTGCTACAAATCTGAGTACATATGTATAATAGTATGTCATGAGTACGAATATTCTGTCATTATTACAGTAATTATATGTCAGATGAAGGTATTATAGTTATGCTATGAGAAAATAACGATAACATAAATATTTCTTATAATAATAGTTAAATATTTAAAACTAATATTATACATTTTATTGAATTACGTTTAAAATAATTCATTATTCGGTTCTTATGCTCCACAATTTTTAATACAAGCTGTTCCTAATTTATACTGTATTTACAAACTTTTAAAAATATATTGTTAATTATTAATGGATTATTTTTTGCAGTATATTGGAGAATATATTTATATATTGTGTTTTAAAATCACACAAAGCCCATACTGAATTCGAAGTATGAAAATTTAATTCGAATGTCATAATATTTCAAGCATAATTTATAATATAATAAAATATTAAATATTTAAAATGTGTACATTCTAAACTTCAATAGGATTTAAATTCAGATTTAAATTATAAAATAGTCTTAAAATTAATTTTTATATAAATATAAAACAATTTTATTTTAACGTTATGAAAAACTTTACTGATTTTTATTATATTTCAATAATATTGCAGCTAATTGCAAAAAAAATTGTATGAAGAAAAAACAAGAATTTTTCCTTCCTAAGAAAAAAACACGTTTTTTCTTCATAAGAAAAACTTTTACGAGCAAAAAAAAAAGATGTTTTTTCATAAGACTTGAAGTGGTGTTTCTAGACTCCCTGGCTTTGAACTCTCACCACTCAACTGCATTTTCTTATAATATATATATATATGACAATCAAAAGAATTTCTTGAGCAGTAAAGTAAAATATATATTTCTATCAAGAAACTTGTTATAGTGTGGTAACAGCGTAGTCAATAAAAAAGATGTAGTATGGTAAAGGGTTTGGTAACTATTCGAAAACAATTCGACTTGCGATTATCATTTTTGCCATATTCCTTTGTCAGATCTTTATTACTTCTACTTTAACTTGGAACCGGTTTAAGGACAGTTTAGGTCACAATCACAAAAAATGATTCCAACTTCTTGACTAACTTCTTTACTAGACCATTACATGACTTTTGGATTTTTTTTTCTTTTGGTTCGAAGTCTTTAAAATATTCTTGTTAAATTTACACCAAACTTATTTTTATTAAGAAGTAAAGTGCTTCAATGTGTCAATTAATCGTATATGGAAATATGTTAATTACCCTAAAGGCGTACTTTAGTACATAAATTTGTAATAATTATAGTACTCATGACAATCGAATAATTTAACATCTTACATCACTGAAAAGTTTTCATAAATTACATTTCATACATTACATTTTGAAAAGTTTTCAAGTAATTTCAAGAATTGAAACCAATTTCATAATATTTTGAAATGACAAAAATTCGCAAAAGTTCGTATTTCTGATAAAATCATGGAAAATATAATTTGAAAAACACTTTTCATTTGGAATGTTTTTAAAAAGTTTCTCTATACATTTTCCAACTGATATTCATAAAACATGCAGTTTTGTTGATTAAATATAAATTTCGGAAGACACTGTCCAGTTAATATTCAGAAAAAATGCCAGATGTACAAATACATATTTATTTAGATATTCCTTAGAAATATAAAAAATTCAGAATATATTAAAATTATGTTTTTAGATACCACCTAGGTAATTTTCATTATATTCAAAAATAACATTAAATTATAGCATTAGACTAAAAATTAACACAATCATTTCCATTTGATATTCAAACAAAATATTCCTATTTAGAATATTTCTTTGAAATATATATTAACCGTTGTTTGATCTGGAACTAATTCATCATAAGATTGAATCAAAAAAACATGAATTTTAAATTCGTGTTTTATTAGCATAATCATTAGTTGTATTTTAAACAATAATATTTAAAAAAAAGTAGAATATCGAGAAAGTTTCGTTGTAAATGCAAAAAGAAAAATAATAATATATTCATTGACAAAAAATTAACGTATAGGAATAGCAATTAAAAATATTGCTAATTTTATCATTTTGAAAGATAGTGATATTTTTCAGATAGGTACTGTTTTTTGTGTTGGTTTTACACATTATTTTTAATGCTGTTAATATAATAACAATAAATTTAAAATTCTTAAAATATAAGCTACAAATTAACATGATTAAAGTCCATGGATAAATATAAACATAACTGTGTATATTTTAAAATTAAAAAAAAGTGTTCATAAATGCACCATTATTAACAATAGGTACAAAAAATAACAAATATAAAACATAAAAAAGTCTTGTTTATATTCATGTAACAATTCATTCACATAAATTATAATAACATTGAATAATTATATGAATATATTTAATATTTGTTTCATTTTACATCTCTTAAAATGGGCAAAAATTCAATTATTTTCAAGCAGCTATTTTTGTATCAATTCAATTATTATTTTTATAATTTTAATTTTTTTTAAGTCGATTATATTATTTGTGCGTTCTCCGAGTAGTACAGAATTTTACAATAATATTGAAAATGTAATTATTTGTATTAATTTTATTTTTTGAATTATAAAGTGAAATTGTAATATTATGGTTAACAGATTTAATTTATATAATTTTTGACTTTGCATGAATAAAAAATATTGCAATATATTGTAAAACTCGGATATAAAGTAGATGATTTCAAATGAATAACATTTCCAAATAAATCAAAGATGAGTGTTAGTATACACAAATCTATAATTGCAAATTTATTTTGATCAAATCTCAGAAATGAGACATATCTGATTAGACACGCTGAATTTAATAAATATTACGTTTAGATCTAATCAGACTTTGTAATTTTTCTAATAAAATTAGTATTAGACTTTACCACGTTTTCGTTGACAAAAACAAAGCATTACAATATACAATGCAATAACAAATACAGATCAGCATATTGGAAAATAAAATAATTTTACAAATACTTGTAAAACAAATTTAAATTCTTGATTTAAAATTTGTAACAAGAGAATCAGTACGGGAAAAATATCCCTGGTCAGAACAATTTTTTTCAAGTGGTTCATTTTAAGCTGGTCATTGGCTAAAACTTTATTCCATTTCTAATCTTAAAAAGTTATAATTTAACTTCTTGTTTTTCCAAATTATAAGTAGTAAATTATAATAAAATATTGTTTTAAAAAAATTAAGACTTTTTAGTTTAAATAATTTTTAATTTAAAAATGAACGTTGCCTTTTATAAGAGGAAATCTGATGTGGTATTCATATTTTTTAAATCATTTTATTCAAATTATTGTCTTCATTTTCATTTAAACAATTTTTGTCGTGGTTGTTATTAATTTACTTATTTTCTTTGTTATAATTCCATCTTTTTTAAACACTTTACCTTCATCTTTTTATTTATAATCATATCTTTTTTCCGTCATTTGCAAAATTTAAATTGTATTGAGATTGATGGAATTTTTGGTGTTCTATAAACTTATTTTTTTATACTAACTTGATTTAAGTGAGAAATCGAACTTTTCCAACAATAGAAAAATTCTGTGCTAAATTTATCTCCTTGTATGACTAATTTTTCCATTTTTTACAGTTTTATAAAAAATAATTTTATTTAAATTTTGTTAAATAATACTTTAATGTCGATAAATGAAAAGTAAATTTTACAGTTTTTCACTTTATTTTATAATGAAAGAAACAATTTTAATTTAAACTTTTTAGTTTAACTGTATATCATTCATATTTTACAAAAATATTTGTTCATTTTATATTTTTCACGTTTCTTTTCTAGTTGACGTTTTATACATTGAAAGCGATATTTGATAAATCTTCATTTAATCACCGTTTTGCAAATTTAATTTAAATTAGAACACTAGAAAACATTATACCAATATCCATGCTTTAATTGCTTTCAGAAATTTCTTATCTTTCTTGTAAAATTATGATAATTAAAAGAACAACTTTAAATTTATAAAAATTATATAAGTTTTAAAAATATTTTTGCATACCATAATTTTCACAATAAACTTTTTAAATTGCGCATAATAATGAAAATAATAAAACACAGAATTTCTTATTACGATATTTCTGAATCATAATAATAGAATATTATTTATTTTTCCGTTCGCTTTTTGCACCATTTGCTGAGATTTTCATATATTTTTCAGACAACACATTCATTTCACAAGAACTGTAATCTAGCCATAAAACTAGGTAATACATTTTTGTAAAACATATTATCTGTGTATTTTATTATATTTTTTTAATCAACTCGGTATTGTATTATTTTATTTTATTTTTTATAGTTTTTTGTCAAAGTTTATTATTTTATTTGTGTCAATATTACTTCTGATAATTTAACACTTATCAAAAGTCTAATATAAAAAATGGTTGCTGTATTTATTTTTTAAATAACTAATTCATATAATGATCAATAACATATATTACTATTACTCTGTAATTTATAATTTAATTTACTTCGTCAATAGAAAGATGTTTGTTCTTTACTCTTAACAAGGCAACGATTTACTTAGTCTTAATGATGAGTTTCAAAAGCTATATTGCAGAAGGAAACATCAATGAAATACTTTATATATATATATTACAAATTTAACTTTTATTTATTTCCACGTTATATATTAAAATTACGTATATAGGGCTATTAGGTATAAAGATGAAAAATGCCAAAAAGAAGAAAAATTATGAAGTCCCTTGAATTATGAATTGCATTTCATTTTATTTTGTTAGCTATCATTGTGTTTTTAGATAACTTTATTTAATATTCATTAGATTTCTATTAAGGATATATTTATGCAAATATGTAACTTTATACAGATATCTTCAAAAAATATAAAAAATAATATTTATATGAATATATGTACAATATTTTTGAACAAATATGTTAATTTTAATTTCAATAGATTCGCAAAACGTGTATAATATAAATATGCATTTTAAGCTGATATCAATATAGTATCGCACGAATATCGCTTTTCTGTAATGATACTTCTACGATATATTTGCAAGATAAGTGGTTGTCTAAGATGAGCAAGAAATTTTAACAATATTTATTTCAATAAATTTATTTTATTCTTTAAAACATTTTTTGAATAAATAGTATCTTTATTTTTAGTTGTGTGCACTTTACTTTGAAATGAATGATAAATAATTAAATATTCAAGCTTGAATGTAAAAACAACGAACGAAATAATAAATAAATCTTACATTTGAATTATTTAGGAAAATTAGTCGAAATTAATATGAGGAACAAAAACCATTGTTTTTTATTTATTAAGTATTTATTATTTAATAATAAAAGAATAAAAATAAATGTAAACAATTTTTTAATGCATATTATACATATTGTTATAATTTGTTGTAAAAACAACTTGATTCAAAAAGAAAAACGATAAAAAATAAAGATAACAATAACAAACAAATACTTATGAATATTTTAAAGTGACCTTTTCAAGAACAATTCAACTATTTAAAAATCTAATCATTTGTTACATAGTTAAGAACATTTTGTTAAAAAATATATCACCAGAAATAGTAAAAAATGTAATCTAATCTTATTAAAATAGTATATAGATTATACGTCTAAAATAAAATATAAAATTATAATCTATGTATATTACATTTATAATATTTATTTATATATACATATATTATACGTAAAATATATGTGCTATATTAGAATATTGTTACAATTGGTTATATATTATTTATTAAAAGTTATTAAATCCTATTAGAGATAAGTTTATACTTGCGTATTAGACAAAAATGAATATACTTGGATTTTTAAATTATGCGTGCTATTCAAATGTTCAGTACTGACTCGATATTGCTGTATCTGTCTATCTCCATTATTCATTAAATACAATTTATTTTACTTTGAAAAAAAGGGTTTCGCTCTGTGGTTACACCGGAATTCATCATTAAAACTTGAATAATCACTGTCTTTGGTATCTCAGTCATAAATTCATTATTTATTTCGTTCTTATATATATATATTCTTATCGAATGTTTGTTCCTTATATATTTTTGAAATATACAGAAAAAACATATTTTTCATCAAACAAATAAGTTAAAAAAAGTTTTGATATTTTGGCGAAAAAATAATAAATTGTCACATTTATTAATTATATTATCATGGAATATTAATGAATAAATTATCATAAATATCTCGTAATATTTATGCTGATTTATTTTTTGTTTCCAAATTAGTTTATGCAGTTCAATGCATCGATAATTCAATGGATTTTCGGGGTTCTATATGATATTTTCGAATCGATGGATTAATAAATGTTTGTTTGATTCATTAACAACACTTGTGAAGTATTATTAGTCAAATAAACGATGCAAAATTGACAAATAAGCTTAATACAGTGTCTGACTTTTATGCATTAAAATTAACGAGTTACATCTAATTGCAAAGAAGAAAAATAAAAATATTATTATTAATATTAATTTGTTTATAAATGATTTAGCAATGTGAATAATATAACAGTGATTTTGGATATGCTAAATGTGAAAGGCAGAAAATATTAATACAGTATATAAATAATAATACACAGATTTATTCATGTCGAGAAATATTACAGGTGAGATCAACCGAAGAAAATGAGAAGTACGTACATACGGCTAGCTATAAATTAAGGTAAGGACCTTAATTTATATTATATTCAAAAGGTTGAATAAGAGGTAAAAGATACAACAGTGCTGAATATCTTTACTTTATTTGCCATAACAGCAGTCACAGATGAGTTACGCTGTATTTATCTAAGCATTATCAAATACGTTATGAAATTGTGGCTTTACTGTGCGCACATTTCACAAGCTAGCCAACGTTTATGTTTCGCAAAAACCTCTTCATTTGCAAAATATTTATCACGCAATATTTTGAATTATAAATGTTGGAAGAGTGTGAAATATAAATTATTCTTGTATAAATATATAAACTCTGGTATATTCAATATGTTTTTGATAATCTAGATCTTACATATTACGAACACCATAAATTATTATTATTTGTAATTTATTTTTTAAGTAAAAATCACTCAAGATGAAATATTTTGTTTAGATCACTAACTAGAATAGATTTACATATTGTACATGGATGCAATCTAGATATAATTTAGAACATATCTGAATGACATCTGAAACGTCAGTATATGGTGTGCTAGCAGACAATACATAGATAGTTTTATGTCCAGCCATTTCGTTTAGATGACATTTGACAAATGTTTGGATGATACCTATTATTGACATCTAAATGTTGCGTGGTAAAAAAAAAAACAAATTTAATTTTGATTAAGATTTGATCTTATCATCCCGAAATTGTATAACTTTCGTTTGTTTACTAGATAGGATAGAAGTGCTAGATTACAGTCACTTTATGTGAAGTAATGTTAAAATCTCATTTGAGATAGCTTGGTTTTTCTGACATTATCTAAAGATTTTTATACGTTAATTTTAATTTGAAGATTTTAATGAATTATATAATTCCACAAAATTCAAAATTATAGTTGGTCTATAAGAATTAAATAAAAAATAATTCCCGCATACTTATTTACAAAAAAAAAAAAAAAAAAAAAAAAAAATAAATTAAAATAACTGATAACAAAAAATTAAATTTTTTTATAAAATTAAAAATAAAATATACAATACAAATATTTTTTATATATTTTAAAAAATCATAAAATACATCAAAAATATATAATCAAGTATTCATCATACCAACATATATACACACAAGAACAAAAATTACATATATAACATTACTATATATACATATAAAAACATAATATTAATAACATTATAATTATAAATAAAAC
>JABFOX010001533.1:0-12806 GCA_022817665.1 Axea sp. ZL-2020
GGATTGAATTTGCATTGTATTGGGGAAAGACCAAACACAGACAATAGAAGCCTTCGGTTGGGAAGACATAGGACATTGTTGAACAATTTGCCAGTAACATGGCATGCCCCTGTGGTAAAACAATCATTTTAAATTAAATCGTTGATCGATAAATAATATACGATAAATTATAAATGAAAAATAAATGTTTAAATATTATTTCTTATTATACATAAAATTTAATAAAATAATAAGTAAATAAATATTTATATTTTAATAATAAATATAAATAAACATTTTATATTACTTCAACTGAGATTAGTGAACATATTTCTAGGATATAAAATCGTTAAAAATTTGGAAACTTATTCTTTAAAGTATTTTCTATTTATATTATCTATATTAAATGCTTTAATATAGAATTCGATGGAAATTAGCTTTACAGTTTTTACCTGAAATTTTAAAGCTGTTATAAAGCACAACCAATTTCATAGTAAACTTTTAAAATATTTATTATTATATTATAATTTATTCAAAAACGATACTTTAAAAATATATTCACATGCATTTTGTAAAAATTTGCAAAATCTGAATGCATTGTTGGGTATTTTTTAAAAGTATTCTCTTTAATAAATAATCAAATAATAATAATAATAATAAATTATATTCAACAGTTACTATAAATTCACATATATTTTGTATTTCAACATGAATAAATCTAAATTTTTTTTATTTAACAATGACAATAAATGCAAAGATGTATGTATTATTTAATATTGACGAATAGTTATTTGTTACAAAACATGCATTATTAATTTACTATAACTAGTTATTTATTTATATTTAAAAATTATAACCTTTTCCTTAATAACTTACATTTATTTTTCATATATTCTTATTTATAATTCAGCAATAAAGTCACATTTTCAACTACAAATAAAACTGAATTAAAATTCATGTATGTTGTAATTGGTATTTTTCTATTTAATTTTTAATTATTATTATTCCTGAATTTCATTACATTTTGAAAAATTGGTTCATTTATAAGTATTAAGTGAAAGTGCTGTATCTTGTATATTTATATAATTTTTTTTTGTGAATTAAATAATGTAGAATTTTTTTAGTGAAATATTTAAAAATATTTTTCTGACTTATTTTATATATTTAATTTTATCGAAAAAATTATTTCATTAAATAAAATGCTGATTAATAATATGTATTTATACATTTATAAAATTATTTAGTTTTCAAATTAATAATCATAATATTATTTAGCATCCTTATTAATTTGCCAAAATCCATTTAATTTGTAATTAAATACTTCAAACATTTGCATAATTTTACATTCATTTGTTGTAGTGGAAAATTAATTTTTAAATTTGATATTTTTTTTTTAAAATTGCTTCATTTGAATAAAAAAACGCACATAAAATGTAAAGAAAGATGAGTATCTGGCATATGTTTGGACAAAGGCACGATACAGCTGTAATTGTTCGGTGCGTTCGTTGAACTGGAACAGTATCTATGATCCAAAGACGCGTTGAAACTTTTCGCAACGATATAAAGTTGTGGTTTCGGTTCCGGCGGAAGTGAGCCTGCAGCGTTACTAGCAACTTCACCCCAATCACCACTCGTTCCCGCTGCTTCTCTTCTGGCTCTTTTGTGAAAATACTTATAATTGCTCTACAAAAGTATATACATTTTTTTGTGATACAATAATTTTAAATTTAAATGCATAAAACATTATTTTTGTAAATGATTACTTCTCGTACCTCTTTAACGAAAGTTTGAATACTAGGATCAGATGGATTTATGCCATTTTGTAATCCCTTGTTCAGTTTTCTCTTTTCCTCATGAATGCTCAGAGGTTGCTCTAAATGATCTGCTAAGACATAAAATTGAATTCTTAATTATTTATTATTATCTGAAATGAATTGTTATTTAAATTCATTTAATTCGTCGTATAAAATGAAAACTCACTATCGAGACAAAGAAATATTTCATTCAATTTATTTATACTTACACAAAGATTTCTTCTCTGGCGGCTGATCCGGTCTTGGATCTTCTAAATGATGAATTTCAGCAGAACAGCAATAAACCTGAAATTGGTATTTTAATTACATCATTTTATGTTCAAACAATTAATAAATAAAATAAATAAAAAATGAATAGTTATTTTTTAATAAAATTATTAATACAATTTAAACATTCGAGTAATAAATTACCTGACAAGGACTCTCAAGTTCACTGAAATGAAGAGGACATTCTGGAGGTCTTCCTAGAGGAACAGGTTCTTTATTGACCATGGGAGTGTCGACATCGGAACCTTGATCATTCTCGTCGACATTCCCAGGTACAGCTTCTGCATTACTTTTTCCAAGCCAGTTACTTGGAAAATCACTAAAAGTGAAATTTAATGTATTTTTTAAATAAATAATTGACCATTGTCAAATGTTGATTGACAATTTCGATGAAATATGTAATTTTAAATTTTAAGTGTACGAATATTTTAAATGGTACTAAATTACTAATTAATTAAATGAATTAGTTTCTATACAAAAATTACCTATTTTTATCATGTTTTGATTGCGATCTCGGATGTCCCACAGGATACCAAGTAATTTCTTGGGAGTAAAGCTGTTGTTTTGTATTGGGTGGTTGGGTTGGCGAGGTACTGCCTAAAAATGATGTTCTAGCTGGGAGACCTTTTGTTTGAGCGTCTTGATTCGGGTACGGAGGTAAAGTACTATGCAGTTGAGGGTTAAACCTAGGGTCATAGTTAGGAGTACTTTGCATCGGTGGTACTCGTACAGGACCTATTGATAATATACCGCCACTCGCAACTGCAGACCACTCTAAACTGCTTCTTTTTTGATACTCCAGGAAATACAGAGTAGCCATAGCAACAAGACTAAAAATAATGTATTTGTTTAAATACAAGAATTGATTGATCGACGGTCCTGATACAAATATAATAATATGAAATTCATGATACTAAATTTCTCAGTATTGTTCTTTCATTTCGGTATTTCAAATTTCGAACATCATTAATATTTTTACATATCTTTAATTATTGACGTAGCAAATTCTTTATTAAACCATTATAAACATGACTTGATTAAACAACATCAGTATTAATATAATCATCAAACATTACTAAATCAGGTATATTACCCATCGATAAAATTGTAGCTTGTGAATAGAAAAATTGTAATTAAAGAAAAATAAAAGTTGATTTCGAATATTATTTTCTTATGAAGCACAAATTATTTAATTATTTATAGAAATAATAACTTGACATTGTATTTTGTTTTATTCACTATAAATTATACCAGTTCTGAATAAATTTCTCAAAAACGTACATAGCTGTTAATAATTATAATAAAATTAATAAAAGTCATAAATTGAATTTATCCACAAAAATAATCATTTTAAAAATAAAATTTTAACAATTTGTTATTTTTGGTAAACAGTTAACGTAATAGCATCAAAGTTGAAATATATATATGCAGGGCGACTCGAAAAACTACTAAACACTTTGACTGCTCATAACGTGCTGACTTTATTTTTTCAAGTACAAGTGATGTAACAGAGTGACAGTAGATCAATTTAGCTTTGAAGAGAGAAATTTTATCCTCAAATGTTATGGGAAGACCGAAAACATCATAAAAGTGTAAAGACGGTTCAGAAGGGAATTTGAATAATCGTCACCAACGCACTGGGCTATTGCTCGTATCAGAGATAAATTTCAAGCAGTTGAAATCGTTCACAACGTTAACAAGAAACGTTCTGGACAACGATGAACATCCACAAACCCTGGAAAAGGGCAAGTGCAGAAAACCCTCATTCGATCTCCAAAGAAATCTCTACGACAAACAGCTCGGTAGAGATACTGATCTAAAAATATAGGGTTCATCGCATCTTGAAGCGTCTGCGCTGGAAAAGTTACATTCCAATAAAAATCCATGCTTACAACGAAGACTATCCTGACCGGAGAATTTAATTCTGTGAATGCTACTTGGCAAAATCTGCAGAAGATGCAGGGTTTAACAGCATTTAAACTTGGAAATTGGAAAACTTAAAATCGGAAACTAAAAAACAATGTTGTGATATTCCAAATGAACTGTTTCATAACGTTTGCAAATCCGTTGGTTTTCTGGTCCTTTGTCTGGACAATGGCAGTTATTAATTTAAACATTTTCGAACATGATTCTTTCATTACAATTGTCTTCTGTAATTCAAGCCTTTAAACTGGTTTCTATTGTTCATAAACAATGTTTTTATAGTCAATCAAAATGTTAGTACATTATTTTGAGACACCCTATATAAACAGAAAATAATCAAATTGTTTAAGCAATAAAAAGTTTTATTCGAAGTTAAGCATTTAAAAAAATGTCTTATGGTATGTATGAAAAATGGATTTCCTCTCTTTTATATATAATTTTATATTAGAAACACGAAAAATAATTTAATTAAAGAGTTAAGTAATATTATTAAATGCAAGCATCTCTGAAGGCGTACTTTTTCTAGCACTTCTGTGAAAACAACTATCAATGCGGTTTATAAAAATACAGTAAATGTCTATGAATTGCTTACTCGTCATTTTACATATAAATACTGCAAAATTTTAATCATTTACCAGAACGCCATAATAAGAATAAGAATAACAATGATGATTTGGATGAATTTATTGCTGCAAAGTAGTTCTTCCTCTCTTTCTGTTCTCTTGGATTTGGATATTGCAGTCTTTCCGTTGACTGTTGACGAATATTTCCCACTGGATACACTAGAGACCGTGCTAACCGAGCTCTTTAAACTGTCACCTCTTTTCAATTTCGCCAGTCTTTTGTTGATCCTCTCTAGCTGATCTATTCTTGTTTCCAAACTGTCTGTCACCTAAAATAAGACATTTTACAATTATTCTACGAAACATATGTTTGTTTTATTTAAAATTATTTATGAATATAAAGCGGTCAATTTATTACATTAATAGAAAATGTATTTAGAAACCTTGCAAAGTTCTTTAACAGCACCGACGTTCTCCATAAAAATTCTCTCTTTGTTCACCACAAGGAAGTTTTCAATTCGTTGTCCATTCGGTAAAATGATGTCACCAGCTGGCAAAACTGCTTCCGGGATAATTTTCTGAACTTCTTGAGCAATGACACCAGTGTCCTCTTGAACTTGCATACCCAAACCTGAGTGCAGAGCGAACTCTGGAGTGTAACGATATCGAACCACTCGTAGTTGTTGAACATTTCGGAGTTGCTCTCTAGTGTCTACTTCTTCAACATTTTGTTTTGCTCTAGCATCGCTCGGTTGAACAATATGCCCTGTCACCTTATTGCAAAAAATAACGAATGATAAATTGAATTTAAAATGTATTAAGTTTTAGATTATAAATGGTAAATTTTAAGTGACAAGTGTTGATTCGTTAACGACAATTTAAAAACAATATACACTTCTAACATCTAATTAATAACAATTACTTCATTATAAATTATCACCGATAAATTATAATTATGAACAATGAATTAGTAAAAATTAACCAATAATAAAATACAATAAAATATTGATGTTGTTTCATTAATAAGATTGAATTAGTAATAAGAAGGTGACATTTAAAAAATAATTAAAACGAACCAATAATTGTTAAAAAATTCAATCATTGATTATGATGATCATTAATGACTCATACTTGATAAATAACACTTAATTATTGATAACTAGTAAATGATAAATTGATGGTACAATTTGCTTTTTCATAATATCAATCGACACAAATTAAGTGATAAAAATTTGATTGAAAACATTCAATTAGTAATAAAATGTAACCAGTAATAAATAATCATAAATAAAAATCGTAGCTGTAATTAATCAAGATTATTAATCAGTAACGATGATTTTTAATAAATAAATAATAACCAGTAAGTAATGTTTATTAATGATTAATCAATAATTTTGCCCAAGTTATTAATTGATAATAACGGAAACTCAAATATTTTAAAAAAAGCAAGTACTTTATAATCATTTACTAATGATAAATGATCAGTAATTGATCATAAATAAAAAATGAGTATTAGACGTTAATGAATATGTAATAACCAATTGTCAATTACTGATAAATATGAATAAATAATTAATTATAAAAACAATAATCTGATTAATTGAAGTAAATTCATCACTCCAAATATATCATCAGTAGTGTAGCTAAGAGCCATTAGCGTGAGGCTTTGTAAATAGGGGACTTTTTTGTCCCATAAAAAAATTAAACCAACCTATAGCAACCTGCAACAGTAGAACAAATTTTGTACTTTATTTTTATTATCTACACACAAGTGAAATATTCTTAAAGGCAGAATTCAAAAACAAACGCTGTAAAATAAATATTACGCTTCGCATAATTGAACGAAATAATTTATCAGAAAGAAAATTATTAAAAAGAAAATAATGAAGAAACGTTGTAAAATATGTAATAATAATTTTTTAATATATTACCGATGTGTTTTAAAGATATATATTTTTACCAAGAAAGATCAAGTAGAATTTAATTATTAAAATATATCATTTCTGTTCACATTTGTTTTTAAAATTATTTAAAAAATTTTTTTCACAAATTTTACATTACTTCAAAGATTATTCATAAGTATTTTAAACGGAAAGCCTTCAAAACCCGTGTTGTAGCGGAAGTCGAGTAACATTTGGAGCATGTTTGAAAGTAACGCATGTACGATTCATAAGTTTGATTTGTGACAGTTCTAAGGTTCCCGTGCGAGATTAAACGCTGTCTAGAATTAGACATAAGGGGAGATGAATTAATCGTTATTAAACAGTAATAAAAAATTTCATTTCATGACTGTACTTTCTTTTTGAACAGAGATTCTTCCTTCTTTTGATAAACTCAAACAAATTTTGTCACAATAAATTGGGGTTTTAATAAAGCATTGAAAATAGACATTAATAAATAAATTAAATAACTAAGCAAAGGACTTATGTGATAATGTTATTGTTATAATAGAGAAGATTTGTTTTAAGTGTGGCACTGATATCGTAAAACACTTTAGAATAAAGATAGATATGTCAGGGGAAACTGTCAACGATACATAACAGAATTGTCCTTAAATACTAATTATTAATTGTCTACCAACTAAAAATTATTACATTGATTCGTATCATATTTTAAATAATAATTTTAAACTATATCTAAACTAACTTAAAAGTAAAATAATAATAATGGAATTCATTTTCATTACAGGAGTGAAAGATCAGAAAATGTTTTTTCCCTCCCGAGTAGTGAAAGACCTAGCTACGCCACTGCGCATTATCTTCTCATTTATCAGCATTTCCAAATTTATCGTTCTCTATTAATTATGTTCTCTGAATAATATTACATTGATTATTTTTCATCTACAAGTGTTTACTGATTAATAATGAACAATACAATATAAAAATAATGAACATTAAAAAGAGAAGTGAACGTTTACTTTCATATTTCCATGAATAACTAGTGCTTCGTCAGGCCTATCTGTGTTGATTCCCACGCGACCCGCATGGTAGACGCTTTCAGGAACCGCGCCTCTTTGCCAGCCACCCTCCGCTCCAACTCCGTTGCCTTCCGATTCGAACTGACCGGGATTGCTTGCCTGAAAAAAGGTATTTACAAATATTTCTCCTATTTATAATTAAAGATGTAAATCAAAGATAAGGATAATGCCTTAATCATTTTGCTGCGTTGAATAATAATTAGAACGCTTGACTGTACAAATGTTCTTACCCGAACGATAATTCTCTCAGACGCGTGAGCAACGACCTGATAACTCGTTTGATCGGCCGTGTGAGCATGCAGTCCGACGACCAAATGGAAATACCTCTGATCTGGATTCGGCTTTCCTTTTTTCCTCATGTTATTACTAGTCGTTTCACTGAAGTGCAGACGACCCACGGTGATCTTAGTCACACGTTCGCCGCCTAATTCCACCCTGAACAATTCGATTTCACACATTTTCAATTTCATCAATACATTTTCAAATCAATAAAATGATTGCATACTATAAATTTAGGTTTCTTAAACTTTATAATAATACTCGTATTTAAATATCACATAACTTTAAATGCAAAGAAACTGCTATTAATATTGATATTTACACAACAGGATGAAAAGGTTTTTTGCTTCGATCACTTTGGCTTTGTTCAACGCGGATGGTCTGAGTGGGCGACTCGACTTTAACTCCATAAAAGTGTAGCTGAAAACTACTAATTTTTTTCAGACCTTCTCCCGTGCGAACGAATACTGCATCTCCTTGTAATTGGGCGTGACAAGTGATCTGAAATAAAAAAAAAATCATTTGAAATAACGATTGGTAAAATAATTTGATAATTATTCAAGTTTATAAACTTTATAAATTAAATTTATACAGTTTCAGTAGAAACTTTGATAGCAATTAAAGACTAAGAATAATCAAAACTATAAGTATATTATTCTGATTTGAACAAGAAATAAAAGTTGAAATAATTTACTAAAGATTAGCATTTCAATATTAATATGTAAATAATAATTATCAAACACATGATTTATTGTATTTAATAAGTGTTATAAACCTTTGTTTTCTATTTACTGTTAAAAATAATATACTTCTTTTAATTCATGAATAAATCTTGAATGGAAAAATGTCACAGTAACTGACCTAGAATTAACGTTTAATTTGTTGGTGAAATTTAAAATTATTATGTTTGTTGATAAGTGAATTTCTACAATGTATATTTCAAATGATTGTGCTACTTATTTCTCTACAATAGAATGCCTACTTTTCTGCCATATCATGCATACAGTTCAAAGTTTAATTGTCTGAAATTCGAAAATTTGTTTTTTAATTTCATAAATAAACATTATATATTTTGTCACATGGGCATGCTTCTGTTAAATTGCATTACCATCTTACATTATGAATTTATCAAAATCTAGAAGGTGTATCATAATTTCGCCACAACAGTCTTGTCAGCAATTCGAAGTTAATCATTTAAATATATTCATCAACAAACTATGTTCAAAATTTAGTGTGTAAATTTCAGATTCAATCGTATCTTATGAAAATCCTCGTAATATTATTCTCCTATGATAATAATATTTTTGAACTAACAGTTAACATATTTTACTAGCAGAGAACAGTAGCGATTAATGTTGTGTACATTAATAACTACTATCATGTTACAGACTAAATTAATTTAATTTAAATAAAAATATCATTTCTATTTCGTTTTTAATAATACTAATACAAAAATATAACGTGAAAAGTATTAGAAGTTTATATATAAGTTTGATCATAATTATATTAAGCTGGTACAGCAGCTTAGTGTCAAACAGTTGAATTACCACATTAAAATCTTGTGTTCGTTATACTAGTCGACAATTTTTGTTTCTCACGTTATAAATAATTCTTAGGAATTATTTTCTTTTTTATTTTTATTTACAATACAAATAATGTCGTAATTTCTTCTTAATAATTACCTGAAAATGATTCTTCTTTTGACATACAAACGCATCATCAGAGTTACTAAAATTGAATCCTTTATCTGCATCCACTCTGTAATGTGGAACCGGAAGTTCTTTAAGATTATGGTCGCAAAGAACATGCCAAGATGTTTGCTGGAACGCGTGAAACCTAATACATTGATAATTCGTATCTATGTACGAGCCATCGCCATTTACATCGTCGCCTTCGTGTCCCGTACTGTTGCTACTGCAGCTGTGCTCCACTGTACCCAATTCTGGTTCCTATGAATTAAAATTTCACTCGAATCATTTCGAAATAAATTATTCGCAACTGTGTAAACAATTGTGATAAAAATAAGCCATTCAATAAGAAAGGAAAAAAACTTACAAATATTACCTGTTTGACGTGCACAAGGCCGTCCTGACTGAGCTTCCGTTTCTTCGGGGCCGACTGAAGCGACGAATAAAGAGTCGTAATTCCGTTCTGATTGTGCTCGTGTTGCTGCTGAGGTATGGGTGTCGTTAGTGGTGCAATTTGCTGCTGAGATGTCTGATGCTGCTGTTGCGAGGTGTTTAGTATCGGTGTGCTTGGCACTGCCAATAAGGGCGTCAGCACCGGGTGGTGCAGCAAGCCAGATGAATAGGTGGTGCTATTTTGCTGATGTAATAGCATCTCTTGAAGAGCTGCTTTTTGATCTATAAAAGCGTCAGTGTTAGTTGAAAAGATAATACGGTATTAAATAATTTATTTAAAGTCAATCTTGAACAATAAATTATCATATTTTTCATTTTCTTGCTTTTACTGTTTTGACAAGCTCAAAGAGGAACGGTTTGTTTACTAACGAAGTTAAATTTGTATACGAATTTTATAACAATAATAATTCATTTACGTGGTGAATGGACATGATGAGATTCGTGGTGTCCTGGTGGTGAATACGGAGGTTCACTTCCACTGTCCGGTGGACTTTCCGGCAGGGAATGTCTGAAAATTTAATATATATATTGATATTTCTTCTTTATAGATATAATAAGTTATAATATTCACATGTCAGGGATTACTGAATTCACATATTACTGAAAAAAACTACATTATAAGCAGGTTAGAGCATCTCCTTGTATATACCAATGCTTTATGTTCCTCAATTATCACAAAATTAAGTTTATTATTAAATTACATGGAATAAAAATAGTCATACTTAATACGTACAAGTTGGTCAATAATGCAATATAAAGCATGATAGATAATAATAGAATTAATATGAAAAATTACACATTAAATGACAAAACCACAAAAAAATCAATGCGAATATACAAATTAATAGATAACCATAATAATTAAATACTAAATTATGCTGATAGAGATTAAACAATTTAAAAAAAATTTCTATAAAAGTTCCACAATCAAGAGAACAGATTTAGAGTATTCGTCAAATGAATTGATGTGTTGAAAGAATAAATATTACAATGAAGAAATACTTGATATGAACATTTGGAAAGAAAGAAGAGAAACTTTCACGTGAGTCAGCTGTAATAAAAAATGCTATCATTAAAAAACGTGACTGATATCTGTTTGATCAAACGACTGTTCTAATGACTGTTTCATCTAACACAGAATGAAAAAAGATTCCTAACTTTCCTGAAACCAACCATTCAAAGCTTCGTCCAGATCCAGTTACAGTTATTTGCATTAAAAAAATTTCACACAAATGATAATTCCTCAAATTATGAATCACGAACCTTGCAAATTATAAATAATAAAGGTTGCACAGTTATAATGCAGCCAGCAATTATAAAATTGTTCTGCATTACACCTGTCTTTGAATCATATATGAATAAATTTGTATCACTGATTCAACAATCATTAATATCTCATACAATTTCATGAAGTACATGCGAGAACCAAACCTATCAGTTGCATATTAATAAAATATGTGAAGCAAGCTACACGCAGGAATAAAGCAACATGTTCTTTACTCATATTTTTGCCATTTGATTTGAAATCTGTTAATTGTAAATCTTACGGGTGTACGTAAGATTGTGGATCTTTATATGTCGTAGGCTGTGGTACTGGAGTATTGCCCGAATTACACGTGTTGTTAGGCTGAGCAATTGGCGATGGCAATCTCGTTGGCGGTGCTTGTTGTTGATTTGTCGCCGCTTCCGTGCGACTCGGGTGATTGCTTGACAAACCATTTTCGTTATGCGCGAGGGTGTCTGCAAAATAACTGTAAAATTTGTTTCATTAATTTTATATAAATCAGCGTTCCATGTTGATTGTTTCCATTGAACAACATTGAAATTGAAATACGTAGAAACAGTGGATTACTGTATATTTCAAATCTTAAAAATATATGTCAATATTTAAAATCAACTCCATTTTACTGCAGGATTATCAACACTAATATTCTATCAAAGTTTATTCTTCATGGGTGACACAGTCCGTTTGTCACTCTCAAAAAATTGCTGTCGTTTTCAACGGTACATGACGCAATGTTTGCGAGATGCAGCTGTTCATTACTATTATTATTATTGTATAATATAAATTATACATCATATGAAATATATTGCATTAAAAATATAATTACAAATTCAGCGTGATACATTAAAAAAAAATTACAGCAACGTGAATCCACATTTAAAACAATTTTAAAGTTTTACAAAAGCTCGATGCCCAACATTTCACCCGAAACTTTTGGTGACAAACCGATTAATCAAATGTACATCAAACGTGTTTTACGGTGCTAATTTCGCACCGTGAAATATTATTTTACAATTTGAATGAGCAAGTCTAAAACAAAGATTGACACGTAACGCGACATTTCTTTATTCCATGGCTACGAATTGCCACTGGACCTTTCCTCTTTCCTCTTTTTCCTCCATCCGCAAATTAAAACTAAATAACTAAAACGAAGTACAATCAACGCGTTATCACGGTATTAGAGACTTGATTCCGTCAATTCCACCGAGTCTTCAGCCGCGTCATTATGCCATTACACCTCTCTATGACTGGGCTCGTTATCGAGCGACGGAGATGAGCGATCATTGGATGGGAAAGGGGCGTAGTGGAGCCAGCCAAGCCGCCTCTTTCTTTTTTTGTTTTGTTTTTTTTTGTTCCATCAGCAATTCACGCTCGAAATAACGCGAATAAAATTCGCTGCGTTTTATTCGTTGCGTCACGATTATTAGGCCTCAAATTTTGAAGCACGAAAGGTGAGATGGGCCGTAGACGGGGACTGCGCCACCAGCGATTAGCAACCGGTAAACGCGACTGCCAAGAACAACAAACGCATGTCAAAAATTTTGTTCTTGCCGAACTTACGTGTCTGGTCGTTCGCTG
>JABFOX010001534.1:0-12801 GCA_022817665.1 Axea sp. ZL-2020
AGACGCAACAATTTTGACGTTTCGCTGGAATGAAACGAGAGAGATTGTGAGCTCACGACGACGCAGCCAAAATGTTGCAATTGTTCACAATTTATGCGCGCGTTTTAAATATGTGCGACAGGCTTTCAAATGGACGAGAAAATGTTCTATTGGATCAGTGGCGCGCACTTTTTACGCGTCGCGATTCTCGACTGCGCGACGGCGAGCGCGAGCGAACGTTGCAGAGGTGCCAACTCTTGGGCTGCAAAGTCGCGTGATTGTTACCACCGATAATTTGCGACCGATCTCGTGGAAATTACTCTGAACCTATTTATTTTTCACAGACATGATAGCCGTGTTGTTGAAACAATTTCCAGATGTCGTTGCTTTTTGTATGACGATATAGCAAATAAGACAAAGTGTACAATTGTGAAATAAAAGAATAATGCTTCCTCACAGAATCTGTAAAATGGTATTTTATATTGAAGCATTCGTATACACACCTGTGATATATGTTTATTATATGACTTTGTTTGTATAAGAGTAATGAAAGACACGTTTGTTACATACTTGTTTTAAAGACAGTTCAATACCGCATTGTTTTATTAACGTTCCCGAAATGATGGTACAGAAAGGAATTGCTCAGGTTTGATGCCCAAAGTATTAGACTGGATCTTGTCGGGTAAAGTAGATGCAACGTAGTCTGAATTATATTCGGCAAACGTACATTTGCCGAACTTACTCGATACATCGCAAGCCTGCTCTGCTCATTAAACACGTCAACGGTGCAATGTAGTTAACGATATTATTACATTTCTTTAAACAAAACTTCATTTCTTCTTACTCAAGTTCTAATATAAAAATGATTTTCAATCGCTGTGCATTAAGAACGTTGTATAACAAATGATATTTTCTATTATAATTTTCAATATTTCAGTCAATGGTGAATTAACATTTTTTTATCTTAACGACATCGAAAAATATTGCCATATCATTTGCTCTTTGTATTACGCAATTAATAATACAAGTAAAAACGTCCGAGAATGATTCCACGAGCAGATTGTTTTATTCAAAATAAAGCAAACTTTATTGAACTTTATTACAGCTAATATTATTACTTTTATTCTGAGACCATTGAATATCGTCGTAATTGATTCCTCTTAACGTTTAGCCTCATGGAAAATGCGATCGAATGCGTCAATATTTTTGCTATGATAACGTTTATTAACACACGTATTATATGAATTGTAACCCTTAATTTATATGATACGCATGTAAATTTTAATTTTTATTCCTTTTTTTTTCAAGAAAAAAGGCTTACGTTCGTTTTTCATTGAATTATTTTAAAATAACATCCTTACGATTTAATTGAAATAACCTGCAAAGAACAAAATTACACTATATTTATTTCCAAGGGTTAAAACTCATCAAAATAATTAATTCTTATTTTTGTCATTTTGTAGTTGACTTGCGATTTTATACTCCTGACTACTGCAACCAGATATATTTACCACATTTCGTATTTAGAAGAACAAAAGTGTTAAATGTAAAACACGCTTTTATAATTTTAAAACATGATAATATTATTCTTACATTTAGCAGTTTTATTTTGTATTGTCAGCAAAATATAATTAAACCGTAACTAGCAGAGGATAATTCCATTTCTCTCGGTGTATTGATTGAAACGAGCTAAGAATGAATAACATTGACCGCCTCCTCATCAAATACTGACTTCTTATAATTACAGCATTCTTTTAATTTATTCAATTCTGACTTTGTATGATTAATAATATGTATATATAATAATAAAATGTATATAACAATATTTTAACATTTAATTAATGTTTTTTGTAATCTACGTTGCTCCTAAATCGGTGCTTGTTCTCTCATTGTATCGAAATTTGATAGAAATTCGAAAAACTTCAAATCAGGATTCTTCATGATTTGCATAAGTTTTCTTCATTTGAATTTCCATCGCGACTTGGACACTGTTTTGTAATTATGAAAAATCAAGACACTACGCTACACTGTAAACAATATACTTTTATAAGTACACGACGATTGCTTCTAGAATATGCTTTGTACAAATAACATTTTCGTAATTTCGAATGTCATAGTTAAATGAATAATTCCTCAAATATAACAGTTTGTTTTTGTTTTGTTTGTTTGTTTTTTTTTTTTCAACTCTACTCAAAAACATGAATTTCAGTTGAAATGTTAAATGTATGGAGATATGTTTAAATTAAACTTTGTTTTATTCAAATGCATTCTTTCAGTAATTGATTGTAATTAAATCAAATAATTCTAACAATCAATGAACTGTGTAGTTTAATAGGAAAAATAGAATTGTGCGTCATTAATGTTATTAATAATATATGGCATATTCACGATGCAATGTGATTAATCACGAGTTATTTAACTATAGATATATTGCAGTTTTATGAGAATATTCCGTGAAACGGTATCTTTTTAATTGTAAAGTCGGATTTAATATCTGATAACACAATGAGGGGGGTTCCAATTTGACGTATTTTTTACATCCGTCTACCAAATGATTATACCTACTAAAACTCGTCGTTAGTTTGTCATTTGCTTTCAATGTCATATCTAAAGAAAACATTACAATATAATAAAAATATAGCAATACAGATAAGTAAACAAAATAAATAATTAAACAATTAAGCAAAAGTAAAATTAATTCGATCTGAAATATATTTAGTATGCACGTAGATGATATGTGACTGTTAATAGGTGCACTGAATATATGAATACATAAGTGAAATTATATTTCAATTTAATTGTTTACTCATGTTTAATTTGTTTGTTTCATTGTTACGATTTTATGATTTGTTTACAATAAATATATTTGACTCAAAATGAGATACATTTGAAAGAAGAAAATGTATTATTGCAACATGAATCGCTATTATTGACTAATTATTTTCAAAATGTATGTCGATAAATTTGACTAAATACCTCTTATGGACGAAGAAAACAAATAAACACCTGGTTTAGTAAAGAAGAAGAACAGAAATTATAAATGCGAATTCCTCGGAGTCATTGTAATAAATAATACATAATTCAGTGACAATGGCAATCATAGAATAAAGATAAGATAATGCAGTTTGTAAAATTCATATGAAATCCGAATTATCATGAGACTTTATTTTCCTTACTAAGAAACGAATGAACAAAAATACCGTAACAATTATTTAAAACAAATCAAAAAAAAAAAAAATGAAATGAATCAGAGAAGAAATTGCTCCACAATGTTTTATTGTTGCAAATTTAATAACTTTATTTCCAACACGTATAATAATTTGATAAAAATATGTTTTTTATTAATATATGCTTTACTTTATTATTAATTATACATTAATGTTACAGTGTATGTTTTAAATACACTATTAAAATTATTTTGTTAAAAAATGAAATCAGAGTGAATTGATTTTAATGAGAACGGAAAAAAGTTAAATAACTGATAATGCGTTAATAATCGTTATATTAAATTCACAGGATTATTAAAGTTGGAGATCTCATGCGGAATTTCATTTAAGTTGCCGCGCAGCACGAAAAAACAGTCACGAAAATGATATAGCGAGATATTTCAAAGCAATAAGAGCAATAATGATAAAAAAATTAAAAAATAAATAAATAAATAATAATTAAACAAAATTAAAGATGGAAAAAAAATAGATAGAAAATAATTATCATGAATATTGTGTAACCTCGCGTTATTCAATATAACACTTTTTACACAAATGTATGAACATTGAAGATAAATACAGGGTACAAAAATATGGTTCGATCAATTAACGTGATTGATTTTGTTTAATATTTGTAATAATCATGGTACAATCAGATTAAACTTATTAATTAAATTTTAAGTTAATTACAAGATTGCTTTCATGCGTGAGTAAAAGAATAATAGACAGTGAAAATATATTTAATGCAATAGAAACAAATAATTTAACGTACGATAATTACTACGTAAAGAGTGTTGAGTAAACGTTCTGAGATACTTTACCGTGCAATCCAATTAAGAAATATTGCATTGTTCGTGTTAACTCTAAATTATAAATATGTGACTCCTCAATCAGTATACTAGTGGAGAGCGGTTACTTTTTCAGTTTTGGTAAACACCACAAGCTCAGACCCTTGAATGAATTAAAGTGAAATGAGTGAGTTAGTGAGTTAGTGAGTGAGTTAGTGAGTGAGTGAGTGAGTGAGTGAGTGACTGAGTGAGTGAATGAATGAATGAAATAAAGAGGAATTGAGCGTGGATTTTTAACGAAAGGGTAAAGCCCTAATAACGTTCTGACATCGCAGTTTCCTGGAAAAGAGCCGTCTGAGGAAAATAGACTTTAAAATTTGATGATTTTAAAGTGAGTGATTTTTGTGAAAACACGACCTTGTCCACTGATATCTATATTTCGAATTGTAGGTATTACATCTGTCGGTTGTACGAACAGAAGAGAAGATGACCCATTGGGAACCACGGTCTTATTAAGTACCACTGTTCGTTCACTGTGACGCACTACGACATAGATACTTCCTCAGCACCACCGAGAAAATTGTGATCATTGAGAATCAGCAAATTTGGTTTATTGATCTGGCTGAAGTATGAACCTGAACACCTCGGCTCGGTGGAGTGAGTTGTCGCGCGAGCTGTCGCGCGAGTTTGAATGGCAGTTGAAAGCCTTCACCAGGGTGTATCGTTTTAGTACCTGTGAAACATGCGTTCGCTTTAATCCTTGTTTAGTCGTTTGCGCTTCTTGAAGCGGCAACGTAACAAAAATTTATTAAATTTGTTATAAATTTATTTGTAAAAAAATATTGACGTTAAGAAAAGCTCTGAACGATCAATTTTCGAGTTTTCACACTTAATTGTCGTGGATCACGACGGAGGCCAAGGAGACCATGCCGTGAAGTTGGTCTTATGAATGAAGCACTGTACGAGTCATAACACCAAGCTGGATGTGGAAGAGATCTGGCCGCTGCCATATTATAAATCGACAAGCAAAACCAATCGGCGTTAATATTTGGATGTGCAATTGCGAGACCAAGCCGAGGTAACTTTGTTTCAGGTATTGGTGTTGATATTTTTAATCTTCATTGTCAGAAAAAGAAACAAAAACGGGTGAAGGGAAGAAGCATAAAGAAGGATTTAAAAAGAAACTCATTGATTTTTATTAATGAAAAAAGCCATGAAAGGACGACATTTTGCTACCATTGATGAGGTAACAACAGAATCGCTGATGGAGTTGAAGGACATGCCGAAAAGTAACTTCCAGAAGTGCTTTCAAGATTGGAAAAAGCGCTGAGAGACAAGCTTATTATGTCTGGAGGTGATTATTTTGAAGAGCACAGTTGATGTTGATGAACAAATAAAGATTCTTTAAGAAAAATGATTGTACCCGTTATGTTTTACTCACGCCTCGTATCAGTAGAACTCGGACGCATAAATTTTGTATTCGTACTCACTTTTGTACATGTTTATAAGCAATATGATTAAAGTGCATCTGCACAAGCGTTATTTCTTCAAAAACGGTTATTTTGCTATAAAACCATTCCATCAATTTATAAACAAACGTTAATGTTTCATATTTTCAATTTGATATTCACCTTATATCTTTATTTTTAACCTTTTAGGTACGGTACACGCTACTATAGTAGTTTTCGTGGATACCACCAATTTCGACTAGTAATTTTCATGGATTATTTTGAACAGTATTATACGTTTTTTACTTTCAAACGTTTTCGCATTTTGTTTGTTTGTTTGGTTTGGTTTTGTTGAATCTTGACAAAATTTGATAAACTTCATGAACGGTTTGTGCGCCATCCGCGACCAGACGCGCCGTACTTCAAAGATTAAAACTACAGTATTTCCTTTAAAATATCATATTTCGTTAAATAAATTACGGTATAAATTGTATCCTGAGAATGTATTGTTTAATTTTGCTTTGATTTCACTTTGCATTCTGTTGAACATGCATAAATTTGTGCAAGTTTGTTTGTTCCAATAATTTGTTATTTCAATTTTTTTTGTGTATAATCTTTATGAATAAATAAATAATTATAATAAGCTTTTTATTTAATAATCATTCCAATCAATCTAAAACTTTAGGTTTCGAACACTTGTTCTAATTAAAATAATGTATGAATATGACTTTTGTTATTTAGCATTTTTTTTTTTTTAATTATTGTTATTTTATTTGCTTCCTTCATACCTTCATTTGAATTCCATGTATCTATTTATCATTTGAAATTCCGTTCGAATTCTGTTTATCATTTGAAATGTTACTCATTTCTGGACATTTTTAAATCACTTTTTATTTAATGATTGTAATTTTGCCTAAATAATAGATAAAGCATACTTTTATGACATTTGATTTATTTTTTTGAATTTTGAAAATCAAATGGTTTCAATTTACTTAACATATTAGAAATATTACGATTATATTTCGTTTTATGAACGGTCATGATAAAATACTTGTACAATATTGATTAATGATACGTTTTGGATAAACTGATTTTGTGATTTTTAAATCTGTTTACTTTGAATTATTTAAAAGGATAAGAAAAAGTTATACAAAATTTAAAATATTGCTTTCCAACGAATCGAAATTATGATTAATATTTGATAGAAGGAAATGTATTATAACTATAACAAATGTTTAATATGATATAAGTTGTTTCTTTTAGAAATAGTGGTATTTAATTAAAATGTTATATTTTTGACATTTAATGATGCTACCAAATGTGACTATCTAAATTTTTAAAACATTTAATATCGTTGCAGTTGTTATCAGAAATCTACACATGTTGTATTGTCAAAGTTTTCTGATAGTTTCCGAAACAGGATTTTCATTTTTTTAGTCGTTTGTGTTTACAAGTATTATTTCAGATACTGATACGCGAGATTAAGAATAATTATAATTTTAAAATTTATGTTATAAGATTACTTATTTCTATAAAGTTCCAAATGTTGATTGTTTCTTTTTAGTTTTTTTTTTTTTGTTTTGTGTCTTTTTTTTGGGGAGGGGTCAATGCAAGATAACAAAATATAATTTCCCAATTGAAAAAGACGTAATTTATTTTATATACGTAACACTTTGTATTAAACTGAGTTTGTTCAAATTCAACGATAACAATTCCATTCAAATTACATAGGGTCGAAGCACAAATATATGGTTAATTAAACATAATCGTATTTCTTTTTATCTTCAACTCTTGCAAGAGCGTATGAAATAGTGAATGATAAACAACTTGTTTGATATTAATAAAGCATTTAGAGTGAAAAATTTTTGAAAATGATTAAGCATGCATCGACATGACAAACTAGGGTACATTTACCATAAACAAATTTTCTAATACATTGACACTAAATTATTCAAAATTTTTTGCTAAATTAAATTAAATTTTATTAATCTTTTATTCATAATTTTTTATTTTTTTTTTTTTCGCTTGCTTTATGAATTATACATAACATTATTCATTTATTTATTTATTTATTTATTTATTTATTTATTTTTTTTTTTTTTTTTGAAATAATATTGAAAACACATTGTAGTTTGCAAGAATGGAAATATCCGAGCAGTTCAGAGTCAAAATGTGAATTGATAAATCTATTTATAAGAAGGTTTATTGAATAATATAAGCAACACATCATGTACATAATAAAGTCGAACGTGGAAATTACCGGAATAATTTGTGAAATTCTGGATACTGGGCACGGCCTGATTCCGTGTAGAAATCTAGGTTAAGAGTTTGCGCGCCTGCCCTTGGGATGTTGAGGGTTTGTAAGAAAGTTTTCAAATCTTTAGATTAGAGCGATTTTTTGTGATTTTGTACATTGATCGCGTAGGTGAGTAGACTCATAATATCGAGGGTCCGTTGATATTTGCGTTTAATTAGACAACGAGATATTGTTTTCGGAGTGAGTGCGCGTTCGCATCAAGCAACATTTGGAAAGTTAGTATTTCATCGAGTGCACAATTCTGAATGCATAATTTTGGTTCATCCAACAATACCAACCACCGACGAAATATCTCTCGTCGATAGTATTACGAGTGCCGATGAACTGGCATAGATTATCATATTGATCAGGCCCACAACAACGACGTCGAAGACAGCGATTCAGAATGCTCGATCCGACGTTTTTCTTTCCGTCGCAATGTTATCGCAGCTGCTGCTCGCTCTAAACTTTATTTTTCAACGTCTCGCACGATTGTTCCAACGCGTGTCTTATTACAACAAAGATCTTTTGTTCGGAAATACTCTTAAACAAAAGTCAGAGTTATCAAATGAGCTAAACACTTGTTGTAAAGTGTGACAATTGAAACTAATGATTAAAATAATGACAAAATTTGACGATTAGACCTGTTAAAAATGATAAAACTCACAATCACACATGTAATTGTGGCACAAAGACTTGATTAAGAAATGAAATGAGTTTGAATTTTCACTCACGTAAAAGTTATTAGCTTGAGATATTTGTTTTATTAAGAAGTATCACGTTAGCGACCTATAACAAGTAGTCTAACTTTGATTTGAGTTTAAATTTTTCATTTGAACTCGTTGTCTCTACAGATCTAACAATTAAAAATAGGAATAACCGATGGAAATAGGTTAACGAGATGGCGATAAAAATGTGATGTTATGTATATACCAGCTATTATATTTTAATTCAAATGAACTGACCTTTTGTAAGTTTGTCGACCGACTCGAAGCGACCCTCGACCTTATTACGGAGCGAATCTAAGTCAAACGGTGCGGTGAATCCATGATCCACGCTGCGACTTTTGCTCCTGTGAACAAAATACAGACAGACGCTTTATAGCAGGCTCTTGTATTTCACTTTTCATTGGGGCTTTCATCGAAAGCGCATCACAAATTCAGATCGTTCAATTCTCGTACAAGTTTTTTTTCTTTCTCTTTACATCTTCGATAAATAAATATTTCATACTGAAAACAATAACTGTTTAATTAAATTTATCCATTATTTTAATTAATAATAATACCAACATGTTTGGATGTCATTTCAGTCACTGATTCTTTCGTTTCCTTTTACAATTAAATGTATGATAATGGAAAGTCGTAAACTTTAACATTTGTACTAATTACTTTATTTGAAAGTATCAACAAGCTTGCAGTTTTGTGACTACATCCCCTCCCTTTTCTTTTTTTCATTTATTTTTATTTATTAATTATTATTGTTGTTGTTGTTGTTGTTGTTATTGTTGTTCTTGTTGTTTACTTTTGATTAATACAATTGTGTGAATTAAACCAATGCATAGTTTTCGCTTGCATGTTGTATGCATTATGTCACTGAAAAAAAAAAAAACGATCTTTCAATGAAGTTGTAATTATGGATAATTTCTATATAACTCTAATTAAATTTAAATTTTAAAGAACTGAAATTAAATAATGTTTGTAGTTGTTAAATGACCGAAAATAAAATGTATCGACTACAACGAAACATGCTTTTACAAATGCACAAACTGAAATGCAAAACGAGCAAGCGACACAAAATATTGTACTTTGAAAAGTACTTACCAAGTTGCCTTCTATGAGATTTAACTTGAAACCAAAATAACGATCAAATAAAAATGTGTAAGTCAAGATTAAGAAAAATAATAATTTTGTCTTTAAAATAAATATACTTGAAAACTACCTCGAAACACGTGTTTGAAAATGAATTTACTTTCATACAACATTTCCCAAATATTACTGATTTTAAGTTGAAAATCATTGTTCATGTGGAATTCCGTAAAATTGTTATCTATTATTTTTTATTATAATATCAGGAGGAAAAAATGTCAAGCCTTGATAAAACTTTCAATTGTTTTTATCAGTTCTCCAAGTTCAACAATTAATTCCGACGAAAAAAGAATTGTCGGCACCAGCAACTTTTTTGCTCAATATACGATCATAATAATAAATTAACTTGGGATTTACGTTTCACAATGATTTCAATTGTATGCAATGAAAGCCAATGGTTGTAGTTAACCTCGCAGTTGATGTTAGTTTATCTTCATAAAGGAACATTGGATATTCAATACGTTTGACATTTCCTATCTTTATATTATTAATACATTTTTTTTCATCAAATCTTTTTGGCAACAATTGGATTTTTAATTTTAAGCGCAAATGTCAATAAATAAATAAATATACGTAAAAATAATAATTTTCTCTTTAAACATTCAAATGAAATAAGTTAACATCCATTGTGTTTACAATCAATTATATTTCATGATATTTTGAACAGTTAAAAATCTATTTAAAGCATTTTACAACATTTCTCAGCGTCAGTACAAGAGATAAAATTATTGGTTGTGAAAAAGTGAAATGAAAAAGAAGCATACCAACCTGAAGTACGCGGAATAGAGATTTTCCGTTGACCTGGTGTGAGTGACATCTTGGGACATCCGACGGGACCTACATTGCAACGTAAAAAAACAAAAACAAAACTAAGTGAGATATCATGCTAGCATACGTGTTTAAGTAGCTTAATAAACTAAACAATCAAATCAAATGTAATAAACAGTATAATGCAAAAAAAGCGCAAAAGAAGAAGTATAAGAATAGGAAGATGAGGAGGAGGAGGAGGAGTAGGATGATTAGTAGGAGGAAGAAAAGCTTCGAGTGCCTATAACACATGAATTCGTGTATCTATGTATACGTATGTGAGTGCGTAATCCACTACTCGCATTAATATATTTCAAATGAAATTGCTGGAAAAACGCTTTAAATTAATTTCTGTTGATTATTTAATTACTTAAGATATGAGGTATACAGCAGTAGAATGCGACAGAATAAGACATATTGTCTTTTATTTTATCGTTTGTCAAATAATGCAAAGGCGATACAAATTTATGATAAACTGGATCTAAAATTGACAACGGAGTCACATTTATTTATATATATAAATAACAAATTTAATACAATTACCCGCGTGTTACATAAACGGTTACTTTGATTTATACGCATAAAAGGCAATGATTAATTTAGGCGTTATGAAAAAATATTACGACACTTTATTACTTCTCGTTCTGTAGAAAATTATGTTAATTTGTTAGATAATGTAACAAATGTACAAAACATTCGCGTAGATGCAATTATGATTGAAATGACGGCAATAACAAATTTCTGTCCTAATGGCTACTGGTAAAATGGTGTTTTGTTAACTTGTATTCTTTTTAATTGACTGTTCATTTTCACTAAGAATTTATGGGAAATTGTTTTTCTAAATAATCATATCAAGCGAACGATTCTCGTAGAAGCGAAATAAATGTCACATGTTTGAGATGGCTAATGAATCGTACGAGCGTAATGTAAACACTATCGCGGAACCATGCATTTTGGCAGCGTCGACGTCGCTTTGTGCCAAAAGAGCGCGCACCCTGCAGTCTGCGTCCACACTTTTAACACGGCCGTAAATCTTCCAGCACGAACGAAGTTATTGTCCGTTTGTTTGTTTCTTTCTTTCTTTCTTTCTTTCTTTCTTTCTTTCTTTTCCTTAAAAATTACTGCTTTTGTTATCCAATGATCAAATGATTGACTTGAATTAAAACATCAGTCCAATAACCGTGCACTATGATGAGATATGATCTCTTGTAAAATGGTCAACTGTTGAATTCAAAGTTTGATTTCATAACAGAAATTTCAATTTAATGTGCGTGTTCTGAAACAAATGCGTTAATTGTACGAGTACATTGTTAGTGCTCTTGTAATTGTAAACTGATTTGGGATGTGATTATTTTCGGCTCACGGGTATTCATCGTATGAACGTCAACATTATTAAAAGAACACGTATGAAGATCGCGAGTGAGTTAAAAATCACGTTCCTGACGAGAATTGGCATGTTGCCGCAATTTTTCTTGCCATTGGCAACTTTTCCAGTTAAAACAAATCTACAAATCTGTTGCTTTTAATTTTGATTAAACATAAATGCTTAAATAACAAAATATGTACACAATGCTTCACCGAGCGAAAGTGGTAAATGTTCAGTAAAATTCATGATTAATCACGCATAGAAATCAAGTGGTTATTTTTCGAAGACAAAAGAGACAAATAAAAAGAGCAATGATAATCACGTTGGAAACTATATTTCGTAATGACTCATTATTGTAATATTTAATATCATACAAACACAATGTTATATTCGAATTATAATTCCATTAAACAACTCGAATTATTTATTCAAATGATGTGGGTGTACTTTTTATTTACAATAATTGAATCATTATCAAGTGAATTGTAGTGTGTAATAATATACACTTAAAAATGTTTATTTGAATGTAACACTTTACATTTGGCAAGCTGAACAAATGCATAAATAACGGATGCATTAAAAGCCTAATTATTATCAATGTTGACCGAATTATTTGCATTATTATAACTTTATTAACCACAGGAGCTATTATACACCCGCTTGATTATCGTTTAACGACAACGATAATCGAAGCTTCGAAATGTTCATGCTTAATGAATTTGTTTGATATACCTGATACTGCACAACAAAATAAAATAACCGATAAGAAACCGTCGCTTAATTAAAAACCTTCAGTTGAAATATATTAGGTTGGGGAAAAAGAAATCCATTATTTTTTCGGTAGATGGCTGTAGTGATCGATATCTCGTAAATTATCGATCAAACAATTTCAAATTTATGCTCGTTGTCAAGGTAACATTTCGCACTAAAAGAATTCGTTTGCAGTTTTTTGTTTTGTCCATTCAGTTCTGAGTTACACGGCGTTAAAGATGGAAGTCAACAAAGAGAAAATTCGGTACATTTTACAGTTTTTCTTTGATAAGGGC
>JABFOX010001535.1:0-12798 GCA_022817665.1 Axea sp. ZL-2020
GGGATAACACGTTGACATCGTCCTTCTAGCTGACTTTGATGTCGATTTCCCACTCGCACGTCACAGAAACCTTTCCGTGATCAAATCCGAATGTTGGCGCAACGCCACTAACAAGGGAATTTTAACATTACGATTGATTATACGTAAACTTGCACAAGGATTTAATTTCACGTTCTAACAATCGGGACTTCCCGCAATTTAAGCTTTAATTATTGGATAGGTTTACATTTGCAAGCCAAATGTTTATTTGTGAATTTCAATCGAATCTCTACGTGTGATAACAAATATGTACGCATCGTTCGATTTAAGATTCAATTATAACTGATAACTGTGCACCGAATTAAAATAATATTTCATCACCGTGTGATTGAATCCATTGCAGATGCTATTTTCACTGAATGAAAGTTCCATTGATTTATCGAAGTTCTTTTGATTTTCTGTAATAAATTGTTTTCCTCTAAAACAATCTTGTCGAAAACAATTTCTTGCTCGCAAATGCGATTCAATCACAAAACGAGTAACTGAATAATTCGAGCACTAAAATATCAATACTTGCGTCTTCTCGCCACGAGCATTGATGTTGTACAATGCATGCACTGAAATGTATCCTCACTCAAGACGTGCACAAATACAACTTTCATGATTTCAGATGTTCTTATTTCTAATATCCACTTTACACGCAAGTTTACCTTATCTTGGTGTCGCATTTCAACTATTGTGAAATAAGCTAAGATTCAAGGAAACTATTGTGAAATAAGCTAAGATTCAAGGAAAACGCGAATTCCAATGATTTTGAAACGATGTCGTTTCACACACGATCATAAATGTTCTGTTGTAAAAATTTAGCAACGTCTAATTTTACGTTCGTATGCAACTTTGCGTTTTGCTTTTAATTTGTGAACAATGTATATACCTACATTCCGTTAAGAAGTAGCATTATTTTTTCAACTACCTGGTTTATGATGTAGAAAACATATTAGACACTGGTTAAGCATTGGAATTTAATGGGGCGTTTTGTTTCCGGATCTGCCAGACTTAAAGTAAATGATCAGACAATTATTTTTCGTTAAAACATTCGTCCGGCGGACTAAAATATCTGGCAAATGTTCTTTTAAACGAATGCTTAAACGCATCAAACATTGTTCAATACTCTAATTCTAGTCGCGCAGATCCAAACCATGGAATATGTCATAAGAAAAACAAAACACCAATATTGTTTAAATTGGATTATTATATAACATCGTAATTATTTATTCAAATGCAGTTGATTTTATTATACTTTTAGTGTTAAAAAACATAATACTAAGTTTTAAGAGAGTTATACAATATTCGAGGTATTTGAAAGCAATTAATTTAAGAAAATAAAATATTATTTATAACAATATATATTCCTGCACAGCATCATTAGAAATAGTGATTAACGGAGAAAGTGAAGCAACAGAGCGATTATATGAGTCATGTATTCAGTGTCCTGCATAATTTTATTACATATTTTTTATACGTAATAAATTTCGTTTTTCATTTGAATCTATTTTGCAAAAATTCAAATAACAACAATCTTTTTTAAAAAATCGTGGATTGAATTGTTTCTGTGTTTCAATTTTTGAGGAACATTTTTAAATCATTTCAGGACATTAAATACACTGTAATCCAGCAACAGAACAAATATATAGAGAAATCTTTATGCATACAAATATGATATATTTGTAGATTTTACCAGAACAAAAACGTGTCGCGTATCAAATATTGTAAACGTACTAAAAACATATGCGGATGAAAATTTATACTATCTGATAAACGACACTTAATATTTTTCAAAATACGTTGCACAAAATACATAATGACGAAAAAGCATATTTTGAATGAAAATGAAACTGAACAAGGCATAACAAAATACCGAAATATTAAGTTCAATCGCTTAATGTAGTTGAAATAAAACATTCTTTTTTAATAGCCGAACATTAATCAAGCAAATAATTTCATTTAAAGTGATTATTTTTCAAAATTTGTCATGTAAAATTTTACATTAATTTTGATTATCCATATTATTAATTGCGTTAGTTAATAACCTTTAAGCCGGCCTTTTCATTGAAAGTATTTTAAGCGATGTTTTACGAATTTTGACAAAATTAATATATTTTATTGCTAAAAATATATCAGTAATTGAAGTGTGTTTTTGGCAACAGTTTATTATATGAAATGTACAACTTCTTTTTAAATATAAATTCTAAAAAACAAAATGTGGGATATTCATTTTATTCAATAAACCCCTTTACATACCTCATAAAAAATGTTTCTATTGATTTAAGTTTCAAATTTATATATATTCATTAATGAATTTTGAAAATCAATAACATATTTCAACTTTGAAATTTAATAATAAAAGATACCGATTTTTGAATACAGTAATTCTACATGTAACGTTCTAACGAAAATAGTCAATTTTAATTTTTGTCTTATTAAAAATTTAATTGTTGTTTAATTAATTAATCAACAATAACATTTGAAAATATTAACTATATATAGGATTCTATTTTTGCTTAGTAAGTTTAATGTGCATGAAAAATTGTATCTGATACATTTTTTAGAATGTACTTTCCATTACATTAATTAAACATTTTGCTGGCAACTATACAAAGAAATAAATATTGACTTTAATACAGGTAAGTAATAGAATATATGTTACGAATTTTAAAATGTTCATTACAAACCAAGTAATTCTAAATGTGCTCGATATTTATTTTAAGAGAATGCATTATTTTCTTTTGAACTCTATGAGATTTTAACTGTACACAACAGCTGAAATTGCTTTTGTAATTAAAAACAATTCATCAATACTGCTGCAATTTATACTTTAAATCGAAAAATAATGATTGATAATATTGTAATTAAAAAACTACTATCAAGCTTTTATTTTAAAATTAACTTTGACATCCAATCAAATTGAATAAAATCCTAATTACATCGATTTATTTATTTATCTTTATTGGCTTTTCGTTTTATTCTAACACTATATCAATATAATTTTCTTCGGATTCATTTAATTTGCTTTTTTCGTGTATTTAACTTGATCAGTATTTGTACATTTTATCCTTTTAAAGTATCAATTTGCTTCCCTTTTCAAAATCTCTCATTTTTATTCTTATTTGATAATATTTAATTGAATTAATATATTTGTATTTTTATTTTTCATTGTATTTGTCTATATATCTTTTCATTTATTTATTTCTTTAATCATCTTCGAATCTCTTATTTTCCGTTAAAACAATTCTCTTGTATTTGTATTTTCGTCTCTTATGCCTTCTAATTCTTTTATATCTTTCATTTCATTTTTTATCTCTAGTTTCATTTTCTTTTTGTCCTTTTTCCTGTTCTAGACTTTTTTCATTTTACTTTATACTTCCATGCACTTTAAATTACTTGCTTTCAAACCTGTTTGTGTGAAATCACTGTGTTTAGTTTGCATTTAATACTTCTACTGGTTGATATTCAAGTTTCCTATAGGATTAAGGATTAACCTTAAACGCTCAATAACTTCTGTGGTGTAAATCCTCAGCAAATAAAGATTGTACGTTAAAGATAAACTATAATTATTTTCATAAATAATACATGAAACTTAGGAGGAGAGGGTGTATGATTTCCAAAACATCATTTGAACCGTTCAATTATTCACAGTTTCTATTTCATGAAACAAGATATTTTTTAAATTATTAAATGTAATAAGGACAAAGGAACGAATAATTAAATTACAGTTCTGTAATAAACGTCAGACTGTCAAAGCACAGTATTAAGACCTGCAAAAATTAATGTATATCAGATGTGTCAACGTCGGTCGGTAAATTGACATTCCGTACGAGATTAGGTCAATGTTAATTAAATAAAAAGTGCATTGAACATACACGGGAGGGTGTAAAAACAGCAAGATTTCAAATAGTTGTTAATAAAAAATAAATTAAACAAATCTGAACGATTCGAAGTGTTGTAGCGAAGAAAATCTAATATTTTGTTAAAAATATACAAAATATTATACATTTAAAGTATGTTTTTATCTACAAATATTAATATCCAATATTTTTAATTCAATTGCATCTAAACAAATTGCAGTAACTGATGCTTTGTTACAATTTTTGTAAAATAAACATTCGTAATGTTTTTGTCTATGTATAATAACATAACTGTATTTATATTGTAAATGTAAAAACCACCTAATTTCTCAACAACGGATAACTGAATTGTTAGAAATGGGACTATTAGCAAAGTCCAATCTTCTAACTAACAATTTTTATCTGCATATTTTCAAAAAATAATCATAAATCGAAAAATTGAATGGTGAAACAAAATTTCTCCTCAACTTCAAAACATTGAATAAGTATACACACCCATCTTATTTCTAGATGTAAGACCTAAAATCTGCGCTTTGCCTCATATCTCCTAACTGTTTCTGAGATTCTATAGATTTAAAGGACGCATACATTTTGGTACCAATCTATTCGAATTTTAGAAAGTTTTTAAGATTCATAATCAAAGACAATATCCGAGAATGCAGGGCTATCCCGTTTGGTTTACACACTGCTCCATACATTTTTACATAAATTTCAAAATCGGCTACCACATACTTGAGAGCAAAACATTTCATATTTGTCAATTATTTAGACGATTTTAAAAGAAGACCAGAATTGTCCAAATATGGCAATCGTGTGAAAGTTGAGACCTTTGGCTGTTCCCTTCATACATAAGGTCTACAGCAATGCCCGAGCATTTAATATCTAACGAAACTGGATGAGTCTTGTCATTCAAATATTTTCGAATTATTTATCAACAACTGGACCTGCTCGACATTGATTTGTTCGCTACAGCTTCAGACGTTTTAATAGTATTTATCACAGAATCAACGTTGAAACAACAAATAAAACCTTTACACCCGTGGTGTTTTTTCTAAAAAGATTGATATGCTCGCCCCAAAAATCCCAGAGGTTACAAAACAAATGCCTACAGGATTACAATTCTTACGGTATCCTCAACAACTATAAATCAGCCACAGTACTGATAACACAATCAGTTATCGGACACAATTCTACACTAAAAAGATTCTGTCCCGATACCAGAAGGATCAACCCTTAAACACCCAAATGTGATCGTACTTGGAAGCCGAACTTGATCCTAAGTTACCTGGCTCCATTGTATTCAAAAGAAAAAAACAACCCTCCAAGATCTGACTCTAAAATTGGTCACCTTGATTGCTCTGACAACCGCCTAATGAATCCAAACAATAGCTATAATCAGATTAAAAAACATCGAATTTAAAAAAAAAAAAAGTAAGATTATAATAAAGATCCCGGATCCAATGAAAGCATCAGGACTTAATACAGCTCAGTCTTGTGTGATCTTACTACCCTTCTTGGTTCAACCAACCATCTGCATACTTTCAGTCCCCAATCATTATACAGATCGAACAAAGGATTCGTTTACTCAAAGACGATCGTCTCATAGAGACCTTAAGAAAACCGCATAAACTAGTATAAAGAAGTGATATTGACATCGACCATTTTGCTGCTCATTGCACACGATATGCGACCACAACAGTAACAGCAAAAAAAGGAATACCTTGTATAAAAATAATTCCAAAATGTTCAGTTCAGTCTACAATCACCCAATAATTGATGATAGCGAATTTATGCGGATAATTCTTAAATCTTAAGTTGTTTACAAATGTAGATTGTTTAATTTCAAATACGCTTAATATTCTAATGTAAAGCAAGAAAATGTGATAGAGATATTAGAAGACAAGTCCTTGATTTTGGAAAACAAATTCTGTATAACATTCTTAAGCCTCGCATAGATATTACACAAAATAAAAAAAGTAGTTTTTGCGCTAAATTTTGAAGTGTTTCTTTCAACAGATACCATTGATCTTGGAGGACGAGATATTTTAATATATTTATAAAATAAAACGAACTTAACTGGAAGTGAAGTTCGATCTTAATTTTATGAGATGTCTCATACGACGAGATAAAGAACTCGCTCATCCCAATATCCCTTTTTCCAAAAAGTGTATGGAAAAAACTCTTGAAAATAATGAACAAAAACACGCGCGGAATGTAGTAAACAAAATAGCGGAGTTATGGATAAAAGTGGGAATTAAAAAAAAGTGTTTAATATGTTTTAGTTTAACCGAGTAACTGACGTTATTACCATTGATCTCGAACTTCACTTCCAGGTAAGTTCGTTTGATCATATAAATTTACATGCTGTAGAAATTGTGAAAAATGAACACAACAAAGATATCAGAGATCCGGAATGATGATATAATAGAAGTTGAAATGTTATAAAGTAATTCCTCACACGAAAGATAGTAAATATACATATACTAACACTATTTTTTAATATTAGTGATACAAGCATTGCAAGATATGTAATTTCACATTTTAATATTTGTACACTTAATATAAATTATAGTAAATATAATTATGTTTCTCAATGTAAAATGATTTTCTTTATATAACAATACAGTATAAGATACGTCATTTGAAAAAGAAATAAATAGTGTTTTCCATGCATTGTACATGACATTTTATGATGTCATGATGTCATGTATTTTGATTTGCAAAACTGAATTCGCACGTTCATTAGCGTTTTTGATATTCAATGTTTGAATCGATCATTCAAAAGAAAAGTGAATATAAGACACAAATCTTTTGCGCTAAATATTTAAATTAATAAAAAAATTATAAAAAGTAAGATTATCTGAATCCAGACTTGAGCGTTGCTTTTTATATTACTTTAAAACTAAAGTACTGCTTCTGTTAGCATTTTTATGTGCTAATAAAAAGCAAGTCATTATTTGCATAAATAATTCGATTCAGAAAACAAACATTGCAGCTAAACGAGTTAAATTTTGTATTAAGTAACAATTAATGTAAATGTTCAATATCTTATTATTAAGAATAGGCATTTTTGCTTTTCGAAGGAATATAATTATTAACTTCTTCCCATGTTGTTTGATTCAACGGCACGTCGGGCCCAAGCGGTAGGCATCAACGCACGTTAACCAGACCGGATTGTCTATTCGCAAGCCTAGCTTGTGATATTTATGTTTGACCCGACCTACTGTTCGCAAGCCTGGCTCGTGATATTCATGTTTGGACCAAAATCATCATTACGAGTCAGACTCGTTAAAGTGCAGGAAGGGGTTAATCTGATAATATTAAATTAACTACTTAAATTGGCATTACTCTTATATTTTACATATATTACTTAATTAGGAAGATTCTTATATGATTAAAAACAGTCTTGAGCATGCCAAGATCTACACAAATAAATAAATTTCCACTTTCATTACAATAGATGCAATATTAACACTTTAATGGCCGCTCACATAACATTTGTGTGATGTATACGTGTTGCACGTAGACGTGCGGACATTAAAGTGTTCATTTTACACAGTTAGTATAAAATATGTTTCTTAAAAATAACCACACTGATAAACAATCTTAGAATATTTGAAAATAAAAACAAATTTACTATGAAAAATAGTTTTATTGAAAAGTAAGAACATCTGCTTCTTATGTTTTAAATTTTATTATTTATCAAATATATTTTAAACTATATTTTTTTACGTGTAAAATTTATTTTATACATCTTCAATTTATTTTCAGTTAGGCTTTCTTGCTGGTATCTAACGTTTTGTGCTATTTTACATTTACTTTGTTAAACTCGTATTAAGAAAGAAAGATTTAATGAAGCACATAAACATTATGATCAAATAAATTTTCATTATTTCTGATTTTTATATTTAACTATAAAATACTTAACAATACTCATGCTATAAATTTATATGCAAATTGAAGAATAAAAGAATTTTTTTAATTTCAAATATAAATAAATTTTTTATTTCTCTTTAGCACTACTTCTCGAGAAAAATTATATCTGGCCTATGTATAGCATATGCGCCTATATGCGCTGCATATATGTATCAGGTACAATTTTGACTCAAGACACAGTGTCATAGATAAGTTCAAATTTTATGTATATAGTTCTATGTATTGCATATGCATCAGTTGTAAACGTTGGCTATATATGCAACATATATAATTGTTACCTCTGGTCCAATTAAAATAAGATCACTTGAAACATGTAAGAAATATTATTATTGTTGTTCTTGTTATTGCTGTAGTTGCTGGAATTATTCATTTTAATAATATGTTACAAAACAAATATAACAAACAACGAAAATAATCGAATTTTACTTTATTATGATTTTTCTATTTTTGTTTCAGTGCTAAACATACATATTTTTTTGTAATTCAATATTTCATTTGATTATTGGAAAGATATACATTTTAATTAGTGTTTGCACGAGTTTAGCTAATTTTAATATCTTTATATTTTTGTTACACATTTTAAATATTTATTTTATGGAATTAACCCAAATTAAAAAAAAAATATTTTTCACTTACGAAAATCATTACAAGGTTTAAATATAATTTTCGCGGAGTTTTATTATTAAAGTTGTATGATTTCATTATATTCATATATGATAACATTAACATTTTACAACAGATATTGTATATAAAATATGGCGTATCAACAATTTTTCCAATTCTTTTAAAACATATTATAATATAAAAGTAAAAGAAATTTCTTGAATTACTGTTGGGTATTCATTTTTATATTCAAAAGCATTTTCTTCTGCTTTTAAAACATAATGCATTTTATTAACCGAAAGAATTCTTTTTCTCGACACTTTAAACAGACAGTCCTTTATAATCACGAACGATTTCTTTATACTTTAAATCATCATTTTAAGAGTCTGTATTTCTACGCATAAAACTCTCTCAGCGAAAGATTTATTAATCGCAGACTTATAAAAGAATACGAATTTTTAATTACAGATTGAAAAACATACAACATTTTTGAAATTACTTTTCAGTTTTTGGACTGTTAAGAGTTACTTGGACAACTGATTGATCGCATGTCCAAAAAACGTTTTACTCTTCTGTATTCGAAGTATTTAAAATAAAATTTTAATTAAGATAAATAAATAGATACAGAATGATAAATTATTTCACAGTCACCACGTCTTTGAGAAGAATGCACAAATGATTCATTTTTTATTTCATTGTCAATTTTGATTTTATTGAAATTAAATTATTGTATTACGTGTATTTATAGTATTTATCACATATATATCTTTTGATTATACATGTCGTTCAGTTTGAATAACAGCAAGCTTTGTAAAATAATAATTATATGCATTAAACTTTTATACAAACTGTAATTACCTTGTCTCAGATTCAGTTATTTTCATTCTGAATGAAAATAACTTCTACAATAAAAAACGCGTGTAACCCAAATAACAAAAATTACTGACACGTACAGAGGAATTTACTTTATAATTTTTTTATGTACACGTTATGATATAAGGATAATGCGTAAAAATTGACGATATGCGTGTTCTTAAACATTTCATGAACACGCGTAATAATGAATAATAAAAATGAAACAAAAATTAGTATAAAGCGAAGAAATTTCAATTAAAAACATTTTTAAAGAATATAAAACTTTATTTTATATTCTAACTTATATTATATTATATATTATATAAAGAACTTAAATTTATATATCAAAATGCATTTATTTACGTACTTATTTATAAACAAATGTGCTTGTTTAAATTAATACATATAATTTCAAACGAAAAAAATTAGTTCAGTAGCATTGTATGAAAAGAAATGTTAGTAGAATTACGACATTTGTAAGATACTTGTTTTGCAGGAAATGGTTTGAAGCGATTTATTATCTTCAAAATGTGTCGATTAGTATCTCATTTTGTTCAATACATCTTTGAGTGTCTTTATATTTCTTTTGGTTTAACTAATGAACTATATACAATATAAAACTTTTTTGGCAGCGTTTTTGACATGAAAACGTTTATAATATATATGAATATATAGATCAATATAAATTACTTATCTGTAAATAAATGTACGAAATTAACATTAAGTGTGTATATAACCAGCTTGTCTACCAATGTTTTTCTAATAAATCACATTCAGATGGAAAACTGTACAAATTATAGTTATACAATTAAACGTACATCAACCATATATTTCTAATAAATATGTGAATCACGGTTTTAATTAAAACAGCAAAGGAAATAAATTACCTCGTATAATTTAAACATTATTAAGTAAGGCACTATTTCATTATATAAATTATCAGAAATATTAGCTTCTTTCATTTACATAATAGAAGTTGTATTTACAATATTATAAATTAACATATATATATGCACGTATGTATATAAGTATAGAAAATTTATTAATATATATATATATATATATATATATATAAGTATAAGAATAAGATAATATTGTTTTGTGAATTCTTTTTTGATTATTTTATTACAATGATAAAAATTGCAATCCCAATAAGATATTTATTTCTGTAAATTTTGATTTGCGTTATATTGTTTTTTATTTACCCGTATTTATAAGGTATTACTGGATTAATGTACACTACTGGAAACATCAAGCACTTTGATACGGAAATAATATTTAATGTTTCAACTAGTAAACGTATAATTTGTTTGAATTTGAAATTACAAATAGAATTTACTATGGAAATAATATTCAACTAAATAGAATATATTTTGAATATAGTTCTACGAATTATTCAATGGCTATTACAAATTCTGATATTAATATTTCTCAAAATATTAATGTGTAAAACTTATTATTAAAAATGTGTCTTTGTTGTTCTTCTTTATATAATAATATTACTCCCTGTATTCCAAAATAAATAAATTATCTATCTAAATAAATCCGTCTATCTAAATTTATCTAAAGTATCCGTCTAAGTAAATCTGTACCTCTTATAACAATAACAATGAGCTTAAAACTCCAATAATTTAACAAATTAGAACATGCAAAGAATATACAATTGAAAACTCCACTGAATCACATACTGCTTTGAACGAATTAAGTTCTACTTATAAAAAGTTGCCCATACAAAATTTCATCGGTTCATAGAAAATTGTAATGTCAGTTTATACAAAAAACGTAAGGAAAATAACATTCTTAATACAATGCAATTAAGCTCTTAAATGTTTATAAATGGTATTGATCGTGGAAATTATTTTGCAAACTATTCAACTCCAGTTCACAAGGAATTAAATGAAAATGCAATACAAAAGTAAATACAGTAAAACTGATCGTGTTGTATTTTAGTATAAATCTTATTTGTTTAATATTTTAGACATTCGTGTCCACGAAATCGCTAAATATAAGCGATTAAAATATATAAATAGAATTTGGTTCAAACGGTATTTTGGTTATTTAAATATGAAATTGTTATGTTAGTTTGTCTCACATATTTGAAGTACTTTTTAGAAATCGTTTCAGAAGACCACTTTTCAACTATATTAAAAGCTTACTAAATTATTACAATAATTCAATTTAAACCAATCAAATAAAATTGCATATAGTGTCAGTTTTAAAGCGCAATTAATTTGGATTTATATACAAAATAAATATTGTCATAAATTTAACTTCTTATGCTTAGTCAGTTGAAATTTACTAGAATTTTATTAACTTTCATAAAACATAATTCAATAAATTGTAATATCTTTGAATTTTAGAATATTTTGAATTGATTGAAAAATTAAGTTAATTAGCTTAATATTTTGAATAAAATCCAACATCATTTAAACTACATCTATTTTAAAATTAATGTACTGTCTGGAGTCTCATAAGATTCATATCTTGGTTCTTTAATTTTTATTACACTTATAAATTATATTTGATTAAAAAACTAATGTTATGATTGTGTTATTTGCGTATGATTTACAGATTTTTGTAATTTTTATAAAATAACGAGTTATATATTAATATTAAAAAATGCCAACATATTAAGTTTTTTAAATCTAAACAGTTTAATTTACACATATATAATATAAATGTAACTGAAACAAGGAATAATTTCTGACTTTTTTAATAATAAATTCGTTCAACTATTGGGATTTATTACAAGGTCAAGTTAATTTTTTCCTTCTCAAAGTACTGTACAGATCCTTTATCTACTTAGGAAGTTGAAGTTCCTAATCGATTCTCAAGAAAAAAACAACTTTGGCCATCGATACATACTTCAACGAATTATACCGCTAATGACCCGCTTTCAAGAATGTGCAATGCTATAAATACATATAAAATCGATATATTTAATTGTATTTTGTGCGATTTGATGACAAATTTTATTAATAAAATTTAATCACAATTAAAAATAATAAATAAATGTTAACATTTATTTATGAGTTTAATATTTTTCATTGTGACATAAACGTGAGTAGATTCAGGCTCTAATTTATTTTGTTTAATTTGGCCTTTAGTTTAATATGACTAATTTGAGCATTTATTTCTAATATGTACGTCTTATCTTACTTCTGTCCATGTACCTTAAGGAAATCTGAGAAAATGTCAGACGAAACATAAGATAAAAAAACTTGTATAATTGATGAATTAAGTCCAAAAACTACTACATTGTATTATTTTAACTTTTCCACAGACATAAATGATGGAAATATGCATATTAGTTTTGATAAAAATAACGTTTGAACAAAATTATCAAAAGTACAGATTAATTATAATATTATTTAACATATTTATGCACAATGTTAATATATTTTGAAAATTTAATTTTCTTAGCACACGTATATAAGTATTTCTATTTCTGATTCGCATGATACTCATAACTGTATTAATAAAATTTATGGTTTAACGTATATAAAATGAATACATGCAG